>CM039124.1:59952661-60030530 GCA_022036555.1 Microstegium vimineum
AACAGAGCTGCGAGAGAGGCTGGTGGGTTTCACCTTTGCTGCAGTCCTGAAACGGACAGCATATTTGTTCAATGGTACCTCTACTGAAAATTGCTGGTTTCCTGTCGGGGTTGCCCAGATGGATTCTTGGGTATCCATGAATTACAGAGAAGTGTGTGACCAGCTGCAGTCTATCAGATCGAAGATCAAAGATCTAGGAAGCAGGTGCATTTTCCCATCTCAATTGATCAATCATCTGTCATCCATTTTCATCTTTGAAATGAGATACTAGTTCACTAACATCGGGCACTGAACCTAACTGTTTCCTCCTGCAGGATTGATGGATACTCTGATGTAGAAAGTTGTCCCTACTGCTCTTCGCCGGTCCATTTCGAGTCGCCTGATGTAGCCATCTGCGGAGAAAGGCACAGGCTGTCGCGGTGCAGGGCATCCATGGTCCTGTGTTCCGTTGTGCAGCCAGTGTGGCACTGCATGTGCTGCGGAGGCACGGTCGACAAGCTGTTGCCGGAGTCGTTCTTCACCATGCAGGCGTCCACCATCCCTAATGAAGGATCACTCGATCTGTCAGCAGCCTCCGTTGCACTCTGCCCTTCTGCGGCATCCTGCTACAGAGGTCAATGCCGGCGTTCCTTCTCTCCACCTCGCCAGTTTAGAGTCTTTGGATGCTAGTAGGCGGCCTCCAGGTGTAGCATGCAGCAGTAATGTGATAGTGATATTGTAATTCATTAGAGATTAGTACCAGCTACTAAGTTTGTTCTAGTTTTTTTTTTTTTGATGGAAAAGTTTGTTCTAGTTGATGCTGCTTGCGCTTACCAAGTATTGCTGGCACTGCCCTAGTGTGGCTCGAAATGTTTGTGATAGGTTCGGAGATGCTTAGCTCGCCGTAAGTTGGAGATATGCCATTGATATGGTGCTCACACAAGTCAATGGCACATGATAAAGGATGACACAAGTCTCGGCCCCGGGGCTAAAGGAGCTGATTTATTGTTTCCTTGTTAACACAGCCTTCATCCACGGCCCTTTGCCGCGCGTGTGGCGCTTAAAGATTCACTTGATCTGCCTCCTGTTGTAGCTCATCTGTCAGATGCCTGCTCGTGGATCTTTGCATTCCATTGGTACGTGCATGTATCTTTCTACTTGTTGGCTTCGCTAGATGCAGAATTCAAATATGATGTATTGTTGACAATATTCCCTTTCTAGTTGCTTAATTACGTCTTTTTCGGTCCCTTGATTTGGTCGTCAGGAATATGGGCGGGGAGTTAGTTTCCTTGCTGTTAGGCGTGTATATAAACTGTCTGCTTTCCTACACTAATGAAAGGACTGAGCACCTGTCACAGCTGAAAGTACCATGTCATTCTTGTTGCGATGGACTTACTCCCTTCACCAAAGTACCATGTCATTCTTGTTGCGACCGACTTACTCCCTTCACCCCCATGAAAGAATGTAATTTTTGTTTTTCAAGAAGTCAAATAACAATCTAAACTTTAATTAAAGTTTTTTAAAAAAAAGATAATACCATTTAAGATACAAAATGAATAGCATTAGCTTAATTATCCAATTAGTTTTATTATAAAATATTTCTCATTAAACATCTAACGTTACTACTTGCATATCATAAACATTAGACACTGATAGACTCATCAAAGGAGAATGACATTGTTTCAGGTTACAAGGACAAAGGGAGTAATTACAATGTCCACATGCTCAAGTAAAAACAAAGCCCAATGCGCTTCTGTTTCGGTAATAAAAAACAGGGGCACCAGATTGCATCGAGATTACTCAAAAGTATAGCTAAACGCTGCAAAGTAGAACTTTTGATATTAGAATGTTTATTAGAGAATACAAGAAACTTCATCCATGCCCTTAAGAATATATTACAAGAATTTACATACACCAACGGGTAGGTTAATTAGTAGTCATGCACCACTGAATCGAACATCGGTTTCTCATACAGAAACTTCTACTAAAAATATTTTAAGAATACAAGAATTTTATTTACAAGGGCAGGTACATTAGTGGGTGCACTCCATTGAAACGATCATTGGTATATTTACACTGCAAACTTGTATAAAAATATTTGTGAATACATTAAAATAATTTTCTTACACCTGGGTGCATTAGTTGGTAAGGGACGGACTACGGGAATTTTACAATTTAAACCTCAGCAACAGTAGATATGAGGTGCCCTGTAGTCGTTCAAAAACATCCGATGCTGGCAGAAGATGAGCCAAGGCGTGGTCAGTTCGTTCAAACAGTAGTCGGCACCCAGGCACATCCACCATCTACAAGAATCCCAAAGAAACACAAAAGAAAACAGGGGCAAAAGAAACATAGATCGTCCACATTATGCCAAGCACAAACAGCAAAAAATGTCACCTAGTTGCTAATTACTAGCAAATTGAATATACTGTACTGCAAGTTACTATTGTAACAGCAATCCAATTAATAACGGTACAATAATACAACGTTGAAACATACATTTCCTTTTACTATTGACACTAGTGACAAATGGCACCAGCACCAGTGATTATACAATTCAAACCTACATAGGCGGGAACCCAGGATTCAAGAAAACAGAATTTTCGGTTGGATCCTTAGAATATGTACTACAAAAATGCATGTATTTAGTTTAGTCTATACATCAGCTTCAGGCAATTAATACCAGACCAGTCTTTAGGTCCAAAACTGGTCAGAAACTGAGTGAAACTTGCCAGACATGTTTTGATTATACAATTCAAACCTAAATAAGAGGGAACCCAGGATTCAAGAAAACAGAAATTTTGGTCGGATCCTTTGAATATGTACTACAAAAATGCCTGTATTTAGCTTAGTCTATACCTCAGCTTCAGGCAATTAATACCAGACCAGTCTTTGGGGTCAAAAACTAGTCAGAAACTGAGTGGTACTTGCCAGACATGTTTTCATTTCCACCCACCATTCTGTATAACAAATCACTGGTGACCGCAAAACCCACAGTTTGCATTCCATTTGCTAAGTCATCATGGTAGCCAACCCCATTCCAATTACAGAAAAATAAATACGGGCAGTGTAACCATCTTGAATGATTTCTTGTCTTTGAGCAAAGCAAAATATGCTATGTAATTTTGAAGAGGAAATAAATCTGTAGCCAATTCAATTGCAACCAGCCAACCAAATTGTGCATGCAGCAAAAGGGCAAAGGTGGGGTCTTTTTAATAGATTGGTCATATCCAAACTAATTGCAGCTACAAGAGTTCTTCTGAAGGATGGTATCATCTTGATAAATAGCCTTTCTACCTAGTTCTATAACAAAATCACAGTAGTATGTCGAAGAAGTTACACATGCAAACAAGTCTAACCGTATGAGTGGTTCGGACAAAATCCATGAGCAGGTGAAGAATGTATATAACAAGTCTAACCCCAAGCAACCTGTGTTTGGGAATTGGGAGAAATACATTCAATATGATGCCCAACCAGCTTTGCTTTTTTTGGGAGGAGGGGGCATCTTCTGTGGCCAGCGCAATCAGGCAAACTATCTAAGCACTGGAAAGTGATGGAAGTGGTCAAACATGACATTGGGACACACTTGAACCAATTGGGGATCAAGTAAACTGAGTTCAACCAAGGTGCCGTAGTATTACTCCTCCAAGAAGGAACATATATATATATACACACACACACACACACACTCAATCCAGTAGTTTACACATAAATATATCTTACGTTGTTTCCTACGAACAAAAACATCACAGTTCATGATTTCTTTAGATAAAGATAGCAGTTCATGATGGCCTCACAATTATACAAACTGGAACCTTTAGTGCCCAAGTAATTGATAGGCCACAGATTAGCTTCAGCACTATATCCATAATCGATATATGAAAAACTTCTGTCAAAAAGTTCAAGTGCATCGTAATAAAAGCTCAATACCTATTTTTTTTCCTTACCAGCATTATCAAAGCATGTCATCCTTACCATCATTAGGAAAACATGCAAGTATGACAGGAGCCCTCTGCTGGAAATTATCCTACACTTTCCAGTTTCTGCTTAGCAAACAAACAGCAAAGACAGGTGATTTAAAACAGACATCTAGAGAAAGGCCACCATCAGCAAAATATCTCACATGCAACCAATCACATCAAACATAACTGAACAAGCCCCCATCTGTCCAGCAGTAGTGAATTGGAAACTTAAGTATTTTAGCCACAACATTTAGTGCCTGTAGGTTTCAATGATGTCCTATTCTGAACATAAATCTATGGTAATAAAACCATCACTACCTCGAATAACTAACTAGAAGTGAATACAACTCCACTATCGGTATTAACAAGCTCTGCATATATGATGCACGTACCAGATATTCATATGAAAAACCAATATATCTTTCTTTTTCTTCTATATTTGAGCACAACCTATACTTTGGTTCTAAACTAGGTTTACCATCTCATGCTAACATTCAAAGTACAAGTCCCAACTCAAACGTCTTCATACTTTTGTGTTTCCTTCCAAGCTTCCAAGCCTCCCTTTAAGACTAATTGATCCCTCACAGGCACAAAATAGGCCACAGATTTAATGAGATTATTTTTGTTGATTTGGATGGCTTTGTTGTTGTCATGCAATGACATGTCAACAACTCTAGCCCATGTGTTTAATCAGGTATGCAGCACTTTTGCCCTTCCTTGTTTTGAATGGGAACATATCACGGAATCAGCATCCAATAATTTTATTAAAATAAATGATTAAGCAAATTGGGCTTAGTGACATAAAAAAACCCCTATTTATACACCGCGCCCTTAGATTCTTTTGGATTTAAACTATGCAAAAACTAGCATACTTTTTCAGGCACTGAAAGTAACTTTAACATGTTTCCATTAGCCCCTTACCAAAAGATTCCTACAAAAATTTACCATCTTATGGATGTCTGATGACATAATTACAAGTCTCTTTGTAAAAGTTTCAGTGTGGTCTATTATTAGGTCGCCATTAGACAAAGCATGAGCCTAGTTAAAAGAAACAGGAGTCATAAATTATCGCATACAGAAGCAGGGTACTAGCATGTTAAACAATCCCAGAACAACTTCGGCAGAAATATGTGAAGTAAACATAGCCATGTGAACTCTGCAGATCAACATGGCAACAAAAGTTTGGGACCATTACAAGTTCCACTTCAAATATGCTGAACCGCATGAACATAATTCCTGAGGAGATCTCAATTCTCGATTGCCTTTTAAACATCCATAAGCACCATTAGCAACCTGAAAAAATACTAGGAAGTGACCAACTGAACCATATAGGGGGCAAAATGTCTTTACTTGTGGACCAAAATCGAACAGTCAGAACACACCTTCAAAACCACATCAATCTGAATCAGGTAACACTAGCGCCTATTCCCACGAAAATGGCCCTTCCCAGAAACCTTTTTGTTGTTGAATGACTTGGGGCCCCCATAATTCCTGAGAACAGAGTATCTGAGTTTATAAACAGGAAGGTGCTTCACTTTGGAAATTCAAAATCAAATTAGTTTGTATCTCACAGTTTTTGCCGCTTTGCAACATCTTGCTTCATTTTCAGGACAATGTCCATTGCACATTGCTGATGTTCCCTTGTTTGTACATGCAGATCCAGATTCTCTGCGCTCCCACAGTTAAACATACATATTCGGCACCAACCAGAATTCCCATTTCTCAAGAATCCACCCTAGACGGAAGAACACTCAACAGTTTAGTAGATAAACAATACATAAAATAATAATAGCATATATAGGAAGTGCTAATGCATTGTAGCAAAAAAAGAATAAATTCATCTAAAAAGGCATTGATAACCCACCAAACCAAAGTGTGCTGCAGTTTTAGGAAATCCATGCTGAGAATAGTCAGCGACAAGATGAGGGTCACCTGGATGCATGTCACCTGCAAAGTGATGGCTAGAAGGTTCAGTTAAATGCAATAGTAATTACCATGGGGTTCTCCACACCCAGCATGTAGGCTAGTGGAAGGAAAAGAATCACCAAGGTTGAAAGGAGCTGGAGGAAAGTCTGGACCCTCAAAAGAATGTTGTAAATTTCCAGGAAGGTTACCAGAGCCAAGCTGGTTTTTAAGGGGACCACCAGGACCGCCACTTGTCCCTTGAGCAAATGGGCCTAAAAACATTCAAATTCAATGGAGAAACATCATTGGCAAATTCAAGGTTCAAAGAGTCACAAGCTTTCATTCATATAACAAAAAGACCTGCTGCCATTGAAGTATTCTAATATTCTCACTTATTAATTTATGCATATCGCTTCAAGATCTGTACCTGGGTTTCTGAAATTTGGCATTCCAATAGCCCTGTGATGATCAAATTCTGCTCCATGTGAAAGGAAGTCAGGGTGACTGGCAGTTGCGTTTTGCTTTCTTGGAAAATCCTCATGGAAATTTGCACTTCTATGGTTTGGAAATGGAGGCCTTCCAGGTACTGAATCAAAGAAACCATCAGGTCTACCTAAAGCTCTCTCAAAATGTCTAGGGTCCCTTTGCAAGCCCTGACCATCCAGAGGGGCTGGCGCCGGAAAATGTTTCCGATCGTCTTTGATATTATCATGTCTTCCAGGATATGCTGCACCCCTGAAGTGTTGAACCCCTCACCAAAGTCATTGCTGTTCAACATTCCTGAATAAATGGAAGTTAAGTCAGCATACTTGCAATAACAAAAAAAATAGGAAGTATTTGCCTATGATCCAGAGTATTACCAATAGGATGTGACTGGCCCAAACGTTCAAGATCAAAAGGAGGCAACACTGCACCATGATGTCCAGGTAATGAGCCAACCATACAAGGTCGAATCATACTATCACCAGGTCTGATACCACCAGGCTGTGACATTGGCATCTGAATCTGGTTCTCTCCAAATGGCCTTGGTATTGTTCCAGAATGAAACAAACCATATGGCTGTTGCAACGGAGGACGGATATTTTCAGAGAAACCATGCTTATGACCAGGATTCATCATATGCTGAGGAAGCATTTTATCTGGTCCAGATGGATGTGGTACCACACCTAGGGGCACATAAGATCCCAGTGCCCCTGCATTTTGCAGTGATGCCTGTTGAAATGATCGCCCTTTCTCGTGATTAGTAGATGTGTCTGAAGCCTTATGATCTTTGCCTCCCTGCACAACTGGACCATGTGAATTACCTGCCTGGTCAGTATTCCCATCCCTCCTAATTGAACCATCTAAACTGTGTGATACAATGCCAGTTTGCGCTGCATCTTTTCTAATGCCAATAAAACCATTCTGTTCGCTGTTCATGTTTTCATCACCCAATTGCGACTTTGTAGGTATCATGACAGCTGACTCAGCACCGCTATTTTTATTTTCACCGACAGCAGCATTAGTTGCATTTTCTGACTTCCCTGATTTTGAAGTATGCTTTTCAAGATCTAAAGAACCCTGCCCAATAGGGTGCCCAGCAGCAGGCGACTCAGTTCTAAGCACTGCTGGCTGTTGATGCTGAAATTGCTGTGTTGGTGCAAGATGAGCCATAGATCTGCCAGCAGAAGTTTGAACATGTTGTCCAGTATTGCCAGTACCAAGCTGTCGTGTATAAGGCTGACCAGGTTGGGAATGCACCTGTTGTGATGAGGACATTCCTTGCTGGTATGGTTGAACTGATTGTGAGGAAACAGATGAGTGCACAGCTAATCCCTGTAGTGGTGCCTGGGAAGGGATGTTGGAATACACTGTTGGCCACTGAGCATGAAACCTAATATGTTTTTCATGTTGTGTTGTATGTTGAATTCCCTGGGCCTGAGAAGGCTGCAAAGCTGGCTGTTGGCCTGACAATGGAGGACGCATCGGTGCAGGATGATGAGAAACATGTGCTTGTTGGTGGGACATATGTACAGGTTGCAAAAGAGCACCTTGTGGTGTTTGCTGCTGTGTATATGAAGCATTCTGGGGGTGCATATGATGTGTTTGTTGAGGATAGGTTTGAGGTTGTGGGTAAGCTTGCTGCTGGACATGTGGAGCCTGGAGCTGAACCTGATAGTTTAGCTGCATCTGAGGTTGAGTATTTTGCTGTGTAGGTAAAGCTTGCAGATGTGGATGTTGTTGCTGTGCAACAATATGTTGATGCTGCGGAGGTTGAGCTTGTACATGTGGCTGCACCTGACGAGCCGTTGCTTGAGTACCAAATTGTTGGTTACCAACTTGAGTAGGAGCAGATGGATGTGCTGCAGATTGTACTTGGAGACCAGATGGCTGGAGAGGAACTTGGCTTGGTTGGAGCTGTGGAACTTGGGCTGACTGAATTGGTTGATGAAGTTGCGACTGACCTGCAGGTGCTTGAACATGGGAAAGATGAGGGTGACTTTGGGGTTGGGGTTGAATCGGATGCTGCTGAAGCTGTGGTTGACTTGTCAATGGATGGACCAAGGGCTGACTTTGGGCTTGCACCATCAGCTGGGAGGACTGAACTTGAGGCTGAACATAAGAAGCAGGTTGTGCAGATCCTTGCACCACATTTTGGGCTGGTACTTGCATTGGAGGTTGCATGTATTGCTGATACACCTGCTGGTATTGGTCATACTGTTGATATTGCTGCATGTAAGAGTTGGATCCAGGGTGCTGCTGCTGGTAGTATTGTGAGTATTGGAGCTGCTGCTGCTGCTGGTACCACTGCTCAGCTGTTAGAGTTTGGGAAGCAGAAATAGATGCAGCTGAAGAAGGCACTGCTGCTGTGGTTGCACTAGCTGACCCTCCTGTTGGTGTTGCCGAATCTGTTACGGCTGTGGCTGTACTTGAAGATGGCTTTGGTAGGGTTGTAGCTGCAACTGCAGCAGATCCAGCTGAGGCAAGTGATGGGTCTTGGGTGACTGGCTGAGTTGTGGCCACCGTTAACTGCACCTGACTACCATCAGCTTGTTGGGTTTGAGATTGTGAGCCCTGCAAATAACAAAAAAGGTAAAAAGAAACCGTCACTTACACAGCATAGTTCTAGACATCCATAAGAAGTTACTAAGACATGATGGGCATACATGGCAGAGTTGAGCATGTTCTTGCACTTGACGATGCACAATTTGTGTCCCACAACGATTGCAAACAACAGGGGAGTTCCCATATGCACAAGTAGTGCCATGTGTGAAACAGGCAGATAGCTCTCCATGCCATTGGCAGCCACTCTTATTATACAGGCAATAGACCGCAACTTTGCCAATAGTCTCAGCAAGGGTTTTATTTGATTCCATAAGAAGCTGTACAAAATGTGTTAGTAAGAGGAACGCCATTACATCACATACAAGAACACATTGAATATGCATACCTTGGAATCAGCTTCTGTTACAAGGTATCCATCATAAGGACAAGCTTGTGTGGTTGCCACTACATACGCCAAGCAGGATTTGCAGTAGAGATGTGTGCATTGAGTTTGTAGGGCCTCATTGGGATATACGAGTGTCCGGCAAACAGGACAGAAATATTCACCAGGAAGGGATTGAATACTCAAGATACATTCATTATCAAACCCCATTGCTGAAACTTGTTAAACTCGGTGCCCAGTGCCCAGTCAAATACCAAGCCTGCACAAATAAATGCATAAGCTTACATGCTGCATATGCGCTATGTGCTGCAAAGGAAAAAAACAGAAAAGCGACAAAAACTGTGCATGCCAATTATTAGGGAAGCGGAAAAAACAGAAATACTTCATTGACAAAAAATTCTTGATAAGACAGCAAGCTACCAACACGTGGCAGTCACTCTACAATCACATCATAAACACACAGAAAGAAAAAAGATTGAACTAAAAATGCACTACATCTTGCAACGTATATTCATTTATTCAAACAGCTTGTACAATATAGTTCCAAATAAAAACCCAGCAAAATATTTCCTAGGTCCTAACCAACTATTGCTTCCAACCTTAGAGAATCAGAGCAAAGAATATAAATAACGTTCTACCAGTCACATTCCCCAATGGGACTGCTTCATTCACTACCACAGATGTGTTGTTAAAAAAAATGCGGCGAACGAATATTTTGGCCTGTGAACATTGACAGCTGCGACATGTGGCAAGTGCTCTATCAGTTATCACCATAGTGAGATACTCCGTAGTCTGCTTATACATTTACAAATCATGAAACAAAAAATCTGCGGCGGAGCTTGGACCTAAACTTTCGCTATGTATTTTATAGATGTATATCATTTATTCAGGATTTCAGGGTTCCAAAAGGCGGCACTAATAAGTGCACACTTCAGCGCGCCGAAACCCTAAGCGGACAGGCAACACCCCCTTTGAGGCATAAGCGCTCCTAAAGCGGCGCGACCACCTTGGTGGAGCAGCGGCTGCTCGCTCCCGCCTTCGCGAAGGCGCGAGGCGACTGGCGAGAGGCGGGAGGGGAGCCGCTGACGACGACGCCGAGCCTGGGACTGCCCCCGCCGCAGTCGCCTGGGTGCCGAACGCGGGAGGGTGGTGGTGAGGAGGGGACGGAAGATGGAGCGCCCGAGAGCGCTGCGAGGAAGATCGGCCCCGTTGGGTTCACAGCAACGAGCAGCTCCACCCACGAATCTCCGCGAAACGCGCCGAGAGAGAGCTGCGAGAGATGGAGGAGCTGAAAAAAAGCAGATCTCACCGGCTCCTTCTCCCTTCTCACGCGGGGGATGGACGCCGCTGCTGCCCCTGAATCCACGCGCTGCGGCTCCTCCTCCCTCCTCACGCGTGTAGCCGGCGACGGAGAAGAAGCCCAGGCCGCCTGGAACGACGGAGGGAGGCGAGGCGGCGATGAGAGGCGAGGCGAGGCGGCGCGGGAGGCAGGCGGCAGAGGCGGATGCGCGCCGTCGCTCGGCGGCGCGACGGGAGGTGTGGGGCTTGATCGCGGTGGGGACACAGGTTGGGTGACTTGCCTCTACCAAGTCTCTCTGTTACTTAGTACTACCCTACCACATCCACCGTAAAAGGACCATCCAAGGGCTGCTAGTGGTTTCATCGAGAGTTCGGCTCCGCCCCCGTCAGAGGAAGAAAATGGGATGGGCGACGGGTGCAGCGGGCTCAGCGTGCGACCCCCCAGCTGGATTGTTGCCGCGTGGACTTGTCTTGCATCGGACGGCAGCTAGAACTGACTTGACCTTACGCTTGCCATCGGCTCCCCATCACAGAATGGCTCGGCTCCGCTAGCTAGCTCTTCTTGCGCGCCACCTCCTTGCGTCGTCGGACTTGCTCAGGAAGTAGATCGTGTCGTCGTCGTCGCCGTCCGCCTCCGCCGCGACGCGGTCCTCCCAGGACGAGGCCTCCTCCTCCTCCACCGGCTTCCGGGACAGCGCCGCCTCGTTACCCCACACGTTGGTAGACGAGTCGTACACCACCGTGGACAGGTCCGGGAGCTCGCCCAGGATCAGCACCACGCGGTACGGCGAGCCGTCGGCGCCCGTGAGCTGTTTCCCCTCGGTGAGATCTACCGTGGCCCCGTGGCGGTACAGCACGAGGCCGCCCGCGGCGGCCACCGGCTGCATCGACTCCGGCGAGCCACGCCACCGCGCCCAGGTGCGCTCGGCGGAGTCGAAGACGGCGGGGGCGGGCGCGGCCGCTCCTCGTCCCGGTCCTGGTTGTCGGGGTCCTCGAGCATGAGGAACCATGGGTCCCGTGCCGTGACGCTCGCAGGCGGCGCGGAAGGTGCGGGACTCCGCCGCGGCGCGCCACCGGCGGGAGTAGCTTGCTGGAGGGAGGCGCGAGAGCACGCGCTCGTGCATGTCGTCGTGGAGGTCGGCGAGGTATAACGTCGCGCGCTTGTGCTTCTTGCCTCCGGCAGCTCCGTCTCCGTCCAGCGTGGCCGCCATGCCCGACGCAAGGAGGCGACGCACAAGAAGAGCTAGCTAGCGGAGCCGAGCCATTCTGTGATGGGGAGCCGATGGCAAGCGTAAGGTCAAGTCAGTTCTAGCTGCCGTCCGATGCAAGACAAGTCCACACGGCAACAATCCAGCTGGGGGTCGCACGCTGAGCCCGCTGCACCCGTCGCCCATCCATTTTCTTCCCCGTCAGAGAGATGATCTCCATAAGCCGAGTACTCCCATGCCGCAGCCCACCCGCGCCACACCGGCCCGGAGGAGACCGTCCTAGCTTCGCTGCCGCCCTCAGCACCGGCAACGCACGCTCTCGGCCTGGTCCGGGCTTGCTGTGTCGGTTCGCCGCGCCCGGCTGTGCGTACGTGCTCACAGCCCAGTGGAGAAGGTAGCCTAAACTATAGGCCCGGTGGTACACTTGCCCAGTTGCCTTGTGGATGCATAGTCTTGTGTTATAGATGGTGTGTTATAGGTGATGCATATATGATAAAATTTTATAATAAAACATTGTTTTCATAAATTTTGGTTGGTGCATTTGTACCCTCCACTCGACGTAGCTTCGCCCCTGCTCACAGCGTTGGCCACAGACCCGTGGCGCCGCCTTCCGCTCCAGCCACACACATTTGTCGCGCCTTGGCCCCGCGCCATGCCATCCTTGCCTACGGAGCGCTCCAAGCTATTCCACAACTTCATGCGGACTCTTTTTTGTCGTGGTTAGTCGTGTCGCCATTGTCCCCTCGCCGCCTCAGCACTCTGATGTAGTGTCTCGTCATTCTCTTGTGCCACTTTGTTGTGCTTCCCCAATACTGGTCCCAAAAAGAAGATGGGGCGTGGGGAGTCCGAGGCGAAACGCCACAGTCCTGATTCTAAAGAAGTCGCGTCGCCGTCCCTTCTGCGAGGGTCAGGAAATGCGACAACCACGGGATGTCCCATCGGTTGTTGCTGGCGTCGTTGTCGCACGGTCCAGCCCGAACACACCACGCAACATCGCGAGGAATTCCGCCATGGACTTGCCGAGCATCGTGGACGCATCCACGCCTAGCTGCTCCCCATAACACACTAACACGTCGACCTGACGTTCGACGAGCAACCGCGACGTCGTACGCGGTGAATCACTCCTTGGTCGTGTCATGCGTTGCCAACAGCTTGTGCCGTGCGCTGAGGCGTAGGGACAGGAACGGCGCCACCACACCCAGCGCCATGCGTGGCGACGAGCGCAACTACTTGTGCTACATATGTTGCTTGTAGATGGAAGGTGGACTTCCTAAGACTGTAAGGATGAGAATTTTCATAAGCCCTACTCCCTCGGTCCCATAATACATGTGGTTTAAGCATTAAAAAATGTACCGAAATAGATATCGTTTTAGATCTTAGCATAAGTCCCGATCTATAGAAAAGTATAACACCCAGTCCATTCATCACATCTATGTCGTCCACTACATGAATAAGAAAATATATAAAAAAAACAGGCGTGGGAGGAACCTTATCCTCTCCCTTTGTCCCTGTCATTTCCTTCGTGAGAATTGCAAGGGTATGTGAAAACGTAAAAATATGTTGTGTTGGATCACTTGTTTATATAAAATTTTTGTAGATGTATGAGTGGAAACTAGAAAGGAGTAGAAAGGAGATCATTAATGAGTATGTCATTTCAATTAAACAATAGTTTTATGATTGTTTATTGGGTTACTAAAGTCTTCTCCTAGAACAACATGTAGGGTATGAGTTTAGTAATAGTTGTATAAATGGACGCCTTCTCCATAAACTAAGAGGTGGAAGTGTAATTGCAGAGAGCGCACTAAAACCTTTCTATTCTATATTTTGTTATTAGCAGCTAGCTTTAGTGTAGTCTGCGAGGAAGACGCCAACCAGCTCTCTGCTTTGCGCCAAACAAGCAGTCGATGCTTAAATTCAGACCGCCAGCATCCGTACAAAAATTAGGGAAATCACTTCCCGTATCTCTTCTCTACTCCTAAAAAAACGAAACAGGAATCGTCCACACCTGCTTCGCCCCGCTCGACTCCCTTCGCCCCGCATGTCACCTGTTGCGCGCCGACAGGTAGGACCCACCAATTCTAACCCAATTCTCTCCCATCCTCTCCCACGCCGCATCGTTTCCCCAGACCCCAGTGCCGCTCCTACCGCCGCGCCGTCTTCCGCCATTGTCGTTTGTCACCCCTTCCGATGGTCGCCTGCCTGTGCTGTGCCGCTGTCAACTCCTGCCCCCTCCGCGACCGCTTACTTCCTATATCACCTCCTCGACGGCGGCACGCGATGGTGCATCAGCCGACCCCAGCATGGGTGGCCTCGCGACGGGCCGGGACGGCCACCAGCACGGGCGGCCCCCGATACGAGCACCCCACCCCGCGGACCCAGCTCGCACTGGGCGGCCTCAGTGCCTCACGCGGCGGAGTACCAGCGTGGGAGGCCCCTAGCGAGCAACCACCGGCACGGCTCGGGCGGGCAGCGCGATAGCTTGGGCACGAGCCGGCACCGCTGCCGCTCCTCGGCTTGATACGACCGGCGAGGCCACCTCAGAGTCGTATTAAGAGGACAAAGAGACCAATGAGTGCTCCACCAGTACTGTCTTCAACTTCGTCGGAGATCATGCCCATGGCGATCTCTGCTGTGATGCTGTCCTCCAAATTCACAGCACACGGTAAACCCGAGCCAAATCCCTCCTCTCTAGCTCCTTTAAATGGTTTCGCACCCCTTTGAATGCTTTTTGATGTGGATCTGTGGCAGGTTTGCTCTTTATTTCTATCTAGAAGATGAACAGTACAAGCTAATAGAACCTGAACATTTGTACTAATCCACACTGAAACTTGAGAAAATCGTATGAAAATAATTATAGATACAAATAATATGGAATTATTTTTTTTAGATTCATAACTGTATCTCTGCTTGTGGAAAATATGTTTGCATATGTTATTCTAGCCAAATTTTCTTTATTTATTATGATATTTGCAGGACATGATACATGGAGGTAGTACTAGATTGGTGTGTTTGGTTTGATGTTGCATTTTCATTTCTTAGTTGACAATGCATCAAGTCACTGACACGAGGTTAATTGGTTTCACTGCTCAAAATCAAAGAATGTTTTGCGTGGTAAATTTCAATTGAATTGTCAGCTCCTTTTTATTTGTTCAATTATTTATAGCTGAAAGTAGACCTTGATAGGAAATTTACATCAATGAATAAACTTTTCATGTCCCAGTCATGTCCGCTAGGTTATTCAGAGATATATTATCGTAAAGCATTTGCAAATACTTCTAATAATGCTAAATGATTAAATATTTTGTATAAATATTGTTCGTTTATTCATTTAGTTTGTAGACTGCATGGCCCTTTAATTCATTCTCTAATTACATCTTGACTTGTTGCAAGACTTGTCTTTTGATGTGCTTGACGAACCTAGCCCACTTAGATTTGCCACAAACAAAATGTCTAGCTATGCTGGTTTGATTCAGATGAAGCTTTCTGAGGCAAATCTGTTGGAAAACAATTTGATGTGAGTAATAATATTTCTAATGCACCCAAGAAAAAGAGCTCAAATCTCTGAGGCTCCTACTGCCAATGAATGACTCTAAGCTTCAAATTTTCCTACAAAGGCTTTGATAATTGGTAATTTGGGAGGTAAGTTGCTTGTCTGAACTTGCAGTTCTGATTTTCAGCTAAAATTCAGAGGGTATTTATTAGATCTTAACCTTTGAATTAGAAAATAACCTTATAATGAAAGCTGTAGCTTTTACTATGAAGTATTTATACCAAAGGATGGCAAGATCTTGTTCAAGTAGCTTGTTCTGTGTTGAAGTGTCGAGGGAGCTCAGTCTGAACAGGAAGGAATAAAATCTTGTTTAAGTTGCTTGTTCTGTGTTGGAGCTTTGATGAAATCCCATCAGGAATCTCATGTAGCATGGAGCGACTAAACATCCAAAATTATGCAGGACTTGATGTGCAAACTTATTCTCCCTTATTAGTAAATTGCTCCATTCTGTAAGTTGCTAAATATTAGGATGCATGCCTCGGTACTATTCATAGATCGCTAGCACCCCAGCAGAGCCCGAGTGTCCAATTTTCTACTACAGTCAACACCGTTTTGTATATATGACTTTGGTGAATTTGAAACTTGATTTGAGGAAAGCACTATATATAATGGTGCAATGAACCAATATTTTCTTCTTCAATGGTAGATGTCAAATGATTGAATGGCCAAGGAACATGAGACCGTTGTTTGGTGATATCCAATAATGTCGAACATGAGCTGCAAGCTTATCAAGTTTTGTTGTAATTTATCTTAATGAAACATGTGATGTTCTTGAAAAAAGTTATGCACTATATTTTTTTTTCCTGTATTGATCACGTTCTTCTTTATTGCAGGTTGCAGTGTTGGCAGGGAATACAAACAACTATATCTAAGTATTTAATTATCTGTAAAAAATGGATAGGTGAGCTTGATGATTGTTTTAGCTTTTCTGTGTTCTTCACATTTTTTTTTCCGAACTTTTAAATGTTGTGCATATCAGTTTTTATTTCTTTTGTATATAGGGCAAAAAATCTAATGAGCAGATAGGAATTTGGACAGCCTTATTATGGTTTCTGCATGAGAAGAGATTGTACCTAGCCACTAGCCACAAATCCTGATTTTGCATCAGTCTAGCTACTAGAAATTCAATTTGGTACTATTTGGCCAGCCCATTAAATTTGCCTGGAGCTAAAAAAATGGACGGTCCATTGATGGATTGGATTTGATCTGCGCAAAAAAAAGGAAACGGGACATGTATTTTTTATTGGTTTTATGGATTGGATTTGATCTGTGCAAAAAAAGGAAACGGGGCATTGATGTTTTATTGGTTTTATATAGTGTTTTATTTACTCAAAATGTTGTCGGTTGAGGATTGTACATTTCAGTTTCATTGTACTCATGGATGGTGAGAATTGAGATGCTATGTTCGTGGCAACATTTCAGTTTCATTGTACTCATGAATGGTGAGATGCTATGTTTGTGGCACACTACGAGTTGGGTGGTTGTTTCGAAAAGAAATTAGCACCCGTAGCAACATTTCTTTAGTGTTAGATGATCTCAAAACTTTTCAATACTTATTTTATAGCGTTGAAAATTTTAGATCTCCCGTAGCAACGCACGGGCATGTGCTATTCATATCAAAATAGCATAACCGATGTTTCCAAAAATAAAATAAAATAAAATAGCATTACCGGCCGGGCTTCAGTTATATGTTTGCCGGTCAAGAATCTAATTAAGCCGTCAATTGTGGTGGTTTATATATACTACTAATTTCATCTATATATCCCGTTCATTCATCACTTCCACTTGCGGCCGAACATCTTCTTGTTCTTGTGCTTGCCAAACTTGCCGTGCTTGAACTTGCCATGCTTGAACTTGCCGTGGCCACCGTGGCCGTGGCCATACATCCCGTGGCCGCCTCCGTGGGACGCCTTGTGAGCTCCATACGCCGCCGCTGCGGCGGCGGCACCTCCGGCCAGCATCGCCCCGAAGCCTCCAGAACCCCCTGCACCGTGGCCTCCTCCATACATAGCACCATGACCTGCCAAATTTATTCATTGTAACGGTTTGAATCATATCACCTCAAAGACAATTAAGATGACACTGTGTATCATACAAAACGGGAACTATAAAAACCCAGTTTAATTTCGCTGTCATGATAATTAATGATATCATTACCAGAAGCAGGAGTACCATTCTTCTACTAACAAAGAGATCAATTAATGGACCTTAACCTTACCAGCCATCGGTGGACCATGGCCAGGATAACCAGGCTGTGGGTAGACCGGTTGATTGGGGTATCCGCTGGGAGGATACGCGCCTGCACCAGGAGGGTACGCGCCGCCGTGCGACGGCGGATACCCGGCGCCAGGCTGAGGGTAGCCACCCGGAGCCGGGTACCCACCACCAGGTGGCATCCCCGGGTACCCTTGTCCGGGGCCGGGAGGGTACGCGCCGCCCGGTGGATGAGCAGGGTAGCCGGCGGGGTACTGGCCGTATCCACCACCGGGGTACCCTCCGTGGAATCCCTTGTCCGCGTTCGAGGGATCGTGGCCGTCCTTCCCGCCACCCATGCCGCCTAGCTAGCTCACCTCCTCAGGTTGGTGACCAGGAAGAGCTTCCTTGGACGAAACGGCCTCGGCAATGGCGAACTACGTACGGATTATTAGAAAGAGATATGTGACGAATTATTTAACTCTAGGCTGCCTCTAGGCAAGGCAAAATTTGCTATTTTTACAGTCGCAGCTACTATTTTCATGGTTTGGTTGTACGCTAAGTTAGGAAGGCGCCCTCACCTGTCGCCGTATCTTTCTCTATCGAAGCCTTGCCGACGACTTCGCGGTGTCTGCACACATCACGTAATAGGTTAGTACTGTAGGTCAGAATTCCGTTTGACCTGCGGCGACAACTTTTCAACGGACAGACACTTCCAAACTGTGACGGTGACTGCCAGATTGTGACGTTTTCCGCTATTTGGTTTATACGTCATATTATTTTACATGGAACCAGGCATCAATATCCGTTGTAGTCTAGGTGGTTAGGATACTCGGCTCTCACCCGAGAGACCCGGGTTCAAGTCCCGGCAACGGAAATTTTTTTTTGACTTTCTTTGCTCTTGCCTGAAGACAACACGCCTCTTTTTACAAAAGATTCATTCACAAGATACAGCTTCTGGTGTAAAAAGGTGCAGCATTGCAGGTTGAAACACAGCACACAGTGATCACTTCGTCATGACTCATGAGCCCATTTCACATCATTCCCAAGCTGCATGGAAGGAGTGGCCTTGCAATCCCAGAACATTTGAGCATAAGCAAAATGCCAGAACATACATTACTCAAGTACTACGGTTCTGGGTCTCCACATTATAATATTACCAAGATGCAGTACAAGTTCCAAGTTTTTCCTAAGTTAGATCCAGGGCAGACAATAATTTTATGCGAAAGAAGCAACTGAGCAATCACCAGATCTCAGTTGCTCCCAACAGTGAATCGGGTGAGCCCGTGCACAATGGATTTGCTAAACAAGAGTCTTGGCTTGCTTAGCTGTGCTTCGACAAAATGGCCTCCACAACACTGCGAGCTATTGGGTGATAAAACTCTTGAGCCTCCGAGAAGATCCTCTGGGCCAGCATCTTCTCCTCGCTGGAGCACTTGGCCAGTGAGCTGTAGAGAGGGCGGAGGTACTTCATCCTTCCCACCTGCTTCAAGCATTTCTCAACCTCGTTGAAGTAACACTTGCACCCGGTGGGGATTGCCAGCTGGAGGAATGCGACTTTGACCTCATAGTCACGGCTTTCAGATAGCTTGTACCGCTCGTCAAGAGCAATGACCTGCATACAGGCAAGATACAGGCATGTGGTCAGTTGATCTTTAAATTACTCACTGAATTATGATGTATTAGTTGTGTTAGAAAGAGAAGATCTGGTACACAACAATAACATGCTATGTAACCACTAACAACACACCAAAGCCTTCCGTATAAAGTGATGGACATCGGACAGCCCCACTTTACTTTGTACTACGTCATTATAGTGAAGAACAAGCTAACTTTAAACTTTCTTCAATCAGCTATTTGTTAAGGGATGCTCAGGTACTATGTGTCGGTGTTTGCCACTGAGAAATGAACAAAAGCACAGTTTATACTTTATATAGATATGACCATGTTTAGTTTGCTAAACAAAAAACAGAAGTCCTTCAATAACTAAATGGTATTCTGCCATAAAATCTCCAAACAATTTTTTTAACACACTAACCCACCATCCAAAAAGTGGGGAAACTGGGGAGGATAATGTAATTTTCAGTGGTGATCTACATAGATTCTACAAAAGATAAACAGAAAACCAGAGCTCATAATATTCAAGTTAAGGCCATAAACAGAAGAAAAGACGGAAGTATAATCTCCTCCACATAACTAATATTTGATCTTTCAGCTACCTAAGGCCAGCCCAACGCTCCACGCTAGCTGGGAGTTTCAAGCTCCACATCTGCATTGAATGCAAAGATGGACTTGAACAGCAGCCCTGCCGAGCGTTTGAGTGACTTGCAGGGTACCGAATGCTTGCTGTGACAGATAGCAGAAGCTACTGCACAAACGCGCGATGGAGAACCTGGGAGTCGGACCATGTGAATCTCAGGTGCAGAGAGAGAGAGAGAGAGAACATGTGCAGAAAAAGGTCAGGGAGGTGCACTACAAATGCAAAGCAAAAGTGACATTTTTGGACAGGGAAGAACTTAGTGTTGGGTTGTGATGGAAGGATAGTAGTTTCAGAACTCACTTTTTTTCTGAAGCCAACATTCATACTAGCTTGCACTGGCTTGCTCTAACTGACAAAACCAAAATAAGTCAACAATATCTAACAATCACAATGCATTCATTGTGTTGTGGCTAACTAATCTAAACAGACTCATTCGAGACTACCACCACAACAAAGCCTCTAAGTCCCAAGCAAGTTGTGTTAGGCCTACATGCTTTTGCCACTCATTCATGTATAATCCAGTTCAGTACAATTTCCACTTAAATAGTGATTTATCAATAAAACATGGATGTTTTCTTGCAAAGTAAATTACACAACTCAAATGGAATCGATAGAACACAGATGCTAGAAGTGGAGGGATTCTGATTGACTGGAACAGGCGATACAACATTCTGCAGTGCTCAACAGCCGATGATAAACCTGAAACACACATGCCAAAGCCCAACAGTTTGTACCATGGCAGTCATCACATTCTGAATAGAATAATTACAAGCACCAGGGTAACTTTCAGACATATCAATAAATGAGAGATAACATTGGTATTTGATAAAAATTCATACCTGTGAGGCTTCAACATCTGTTGGTAGATTTTCTAAGTAAAGTTCCCATTCTTGCCCACTCCAGTTTGCCACCTCATCTTCACTAGGAAGTTTTCCAGATTTGAATTCTGCAGCTAAGGAGCAGATCTTTTTGTAAGTAGCTGAATCTGGTTCCATGGCATCAGGAGGGATACCAGTACCCTCAACCCACAGGTGAAGGTCAATTTGGTTTTCTATCCCAGGTACATTGGTTTTGAGGAATTCAAGAAATGTCTCTGTATCTATTGATTGGAACTTGAAGGTTGCAATGTACTTCTTTAAGAACTCGTCAAAAGCAGGCCTGCCAATCTGATACAAGCAGCATGCATAAGAGTATAAGACATCACACATTACAAATTAGTCCAATATTGCAGTAAGTCAGTAATGTTACTGAAAGAACGTTACAAAGTAGAGTAGAAGAGTTGCAATGTTCCATACTCCCACCCACCTCACGCTCGATTCTCCAAAGAAACTGGAAACCTTTCTCATAGGGCACTTCAGAATACACATCATCAGGGTCAATCCCTGCCATCTTCGGCTTCAACTTGGTGAACTCCATGTTGTCCTTAAACCTCTCCATCATCCTGTTCAACCCCCTCCATCCAATCCCCATGTTTAAGGCTGCCCGCTCCTCCCCTTGCACAACCTCAACAATCCTCCTCTCAGCATAAGTTGTGAATCCCTGTATGAAGTGACAACAATATGAGACTGAAATGTAGGAGCATTCGACCCTGTTTTCTGTGACTATGGAAATCTAGGAGCATTTGTGCCAAAAAGAACAACATTAGTCAAACCCGTCAGTTCAGTGACAAGAATGGTAGGGTCCGGTCCATTCCATTCTGATAGCAAGTTTGCAGCTCCACATTTTTAATGGCAAATGTGCAATACTATTCTAAGTAGCGGCAAAAATGCAACTGTATTGAAAGAGGGAAAATCATAAGATTTCACACAGTTTCAGAAGAATATGCTCTCTAGCATCTCCCACCTAACATTTTACACACTGGTCAGAGAAATGGTAAAAGCATTAGAAGATCTTTCTCAGAGTCATGGTGACACAGTACCCAGTGTAGAATCAGACCCCAGTTACTGGAGTGCAACCAATATATCAGAAAATGTATACTGCTATAAAGAAGCATATATTAGCTATCTATATTGGTAAAGAGACAAAGTTCGTGTAGAGTAAAATTCTCCTAATCTAAACTAGGGTTCTTACACTTCAGATCCATAATTGAAATCAAACATAAGCTACTGGCTAAACTTGACTCACGCAAATATTCAATGCCATGAGAGACTAAGCTAGTAGAAAGGTCAGATGTTCCACATAACATGGAATATAGGAGACGTGTGGAATATATGCCATATACTCCGTAGATTACTACATTGAATTTTGAGGAAAACTAATGATTGCAAAGTAAAGGCTGACAGTGACAACATCAACAGCAACGTGAGTTCACTGACCTCATTTAGCCAGAAATCTTCATTGGTCTTGTTAGTAATCAGATTGCCAGTCCAGCTATGCGCGAGCTCATGCGCCACAACCTGAGCCCCTGCAGCATCCCCTTTGATGACCGTGGGAGTGAGGAACACCATCCTGGGGTTCTCCATGCCTCCATAGGGGAAGCTGGGTGGCAGCACGAGCAGATCGAACCTCTCCCATTCATACGGGCCAAAGAGCCCCTCCCCAACCTTGACCATCTCCTCCACCCCCGCGAACTCCCTGGCCGCCTCGTCCAGCACCTTGTCCCCTCCCTCTGCGTACACCCGCGTCCTCGGGCCGAGGTCCCTGAACCCGATCCCGCCGGCAGCGAACGCGAAGAGGTAGGGCGGCACGGACTGCTCCATCTGGAACTCCTCGACGATGCGGCCGGGCGCGCACCACAGCTCGTCGTCGCACGCCCCGCGGTGGTCGGAGGGCAGCGGGTCCCGGCGCGCGACGTGGCGCGCGGCGGCGACGGCGGAGAGATGCTCGGGGACGTTGAGGAGGAGCGAGAAGGTGATGCGCGCGGCGGGGGTGTCGTGGCAGGGGAAGATGGAGCGAGCGTGGATGGACTGGCACTGCGAGAAGACGAAGGGCTGCGCGGAGGCGGTCTGCGGCGGGGCCAGCCACTGCAGCGCGGAGGCGGCGGGGGAGGTGGAGAAGGTGAGCCGGAAGGAGGTGGTGTCGGGGGGCAGGGTGAGGGTGAGCGCCGTGCCGAGGACCGGGTCGGGCGCCGCGGCGAGGGAGAAGGGGATGGGCTCCGGCGTGTCGCCGTCGGTGGAGGCCGAGTGGACGGTGAGGGCGCGGGTGTCGAGGAGGAGGTCCCCGGAGTGCGGCGCGGAGAGGGTGAGCAGCGCGGAGGCGTGTATGGTGGAGGCGGCGAAGTCGAGGTAGAAGGCGAGCGCGGCGCGCGAGACCACCGGGTGCGCGCCGTCGGTGTAGGAGTGGGGATCGACCGGCGCCATGGCTGCTCGCTCCTGCTGCTGCGGCGAACCGGAACGGGACGGGACGGGAGCCTGGAGGAGAGGGTTTGGTTCGAACTAGTCGACGGGACTGGAGGGTTTGATTGGTCCTTGGTCTGGTCTTCGAGTCAAGTCGAGCGGAGCCCGAGGGGTTTTCGGTGGGTCGCCGTTGGTCGGGTCGAGGCGTCGAGCAGACAAAAACCTTTTTCCACTTTCCTTGGCTTTGTAGCCTGTAGGGCCCTGATTAGAAGGAAGGAACTCATTCCTCTATAAGAGATGAACCAGATTACTGGGGGGGGGGGGGGGGGGGGGGGTTGGAATCATATAGGATCAATCAAATTCTCACGTTACATTATATAATATAGTATATGCCCCTATACGTTTTATCTCCTTTGCCACCTCCGTGTCAAGCTTAAAAATATGCATCAAGAACTTTAATGAATTCATGCCTGATTTAGCCAACCTGGCAACATGGGAAGGGTACACAGGCATTACTTGCACCAATCCCATGAAAATGTAGAAACAACCCAGAAAGACAGAAGCACCGAGATTTTGTATGAATTAACTCGGACATCAGCATCAGGATTTAGCACAAGGGGGAAAAGCTCAGAAGGTTCCAAAGTGAATATTATTACAATATGGTACCAACTTTTCTATAAGAGAGAGAGAGAGAGAACAAATTGCACTCATAACAACCATGGTAAACTGTAAACTTCATGGTTTCCCGTCACCAACAGACCAACCAGAAGCCATGCCATGACATCAAGATGTTCTTTTTCTAGTTCATATGTCTTGCCAATATTTCCCTCCATCTGTGTTGCATCGTTTTCCTTCCGGTATCAAGCAGCAAGGAGTCATCGACGACAAGGTTCATGATCGAGAGGCAGGATAGCCAATCGATCTCATATGGGCACAAGTTATACTTCTTTGTACCACGCTCATTACCAATCTTCCTCATTGATCCATCGCTCAGGCTGAAAAGAAAGAGGCCTTCACCTTCAACCCAAAGCACTACCGTGCCGCTCTTCCCTTGGAACAACTCCAACTTGATCTTTGCTCTGGCCTGCATCTGGACCACCCTCGTCGGCAAGGTACTTGCCAGGTTGATTGTTACAGAGAGGACCCAGCTGCTAGCATCACTGCCATGCTTCCACAGTGACATCTCTAGGCCATTCAATAAGAGTAACAGAAGCCCCCCATCTGCACAACTTGCTAGCAATGGCTCATTGCTGCGTTTAACATGAAAAGGGAGCTCTAGGTATGAAAGCATTGGATGTGTGGCAATATTCAGTGTGGCAATGTGAGTGAGGGTCCAGTTAGTCGAGCTGCCACAGAGAAAGTGGATGCTGCCACGAGAAGTGGCCACAGGTGACTGCAACACACAAAGGCCAGACATTAGCTCAGAATTTACTGAAAACCACTTCCAAATTTTGATCTTTGAGCAATAGGATCCAACCATTAAAATACTCCTTTGTCTGATCCAAATGGCTACCAGCTGGAAGGACTGAGATACCCACTTGCCATGGTCAACATCCTCGGTGACCAATAAAGTATACATGTCAGGTGATGTAAATGGAATCGAAGGTATGTGGAAGATTTCACCAGTGAGAGGATTGCAGACACATAATTTGTCCGACTGGGCTTGGTCACTAGTGCCTTGGCGGCGGAGGGCCAAGAGGCTGTCTTGCGATGCAATGGGCTCGTATAATTTGAGATCGCAACTGATACCCCGAAAGAAAGTACAAAGCTTAGCTGGTGCGAGTGCATTGCAAGTGACTTTGCTGCCGATGGATTTTGACAATTCAGACATGGGCATGAAGCTCGGTGCCAGACTACGCCACATGCCCTTATTATGCTGCAATAATTGTGGAGGAGACTCAGTGCCGTCCTGG
The DNA here is from genome assembly GCA_022036555.1 of Microstegium vimineum. Classification (NCBI taxonomy): domain Eukaryota; kingdom Viridiplantae; phylum Streptophyta; class Magnoliopsida; order Poales; family Poaceae; genus Microstegium; species Microstegium vimineum. Next base: position 59,977,633 of record CM039124.1, read on the forward strand.
TAGAAGAAGCCAAGAAGCAGGGACGGAGTAAAACCATGGTCATGGCGATGCCTCATTAGGCGATCAAGGAAGGCTCTGTCCTTTATGGTATTGCGCCAAAATTTGCATGTTGAAGCAAGGCGGGCTAGCGAGGCAGGATCACTGATATGAGACAGGATCTTGTCAGTCATTTCTGCCGGAAGCTGCAGCATCACGCCATCCTCCATGATTGTTTCCTGCAAAGAAAATATGGGAGCCAATTTTGTTTAGAATACCACCAAAGAAGACTGTTTGTATACAGGCTTATCTTGGGCTCAATTTAGGCCAGCACAGTTTTTCTTCTGTCGGACTTGTGCCCGCGCACAGTAGGTTTGATCGTTGATCTATGCTCAGCAATGATCCTAGCATTCGTTCTCATTCCATAAGCCTAACGTTAATGATAGTTGCCTATAAATATACTTGTACTCGCTACTATGATTAATCAACGTACTAATTCCATGAGCCAAACTCACTTACAAAACCTGCTCCAAATGAATTCAGAGTTCAGACAGGTGATTTCCTTAATTTCCCTCAAAGACAATTTATTTTCTTAGATCTAAGCAATAGAAAGATCAGCATAAACTTTATTAGCACAGTCGAACAACAAATCTGGATTCACATAAATATACTGCAACATTACAGACATGCTCTTTATCTTGTTTTGGTGTTTCTTTCGATCCCAGCTGAACCGCTTAGTCGAGTAGCTCTTTTATAATAAAACCTCTTTTTATCTTTTCCCCGTCTATTAAAAATCACGGCAAAGCTCCTGCCGTCCTTTCAAAATAACAGCGTTTTTGTTAGAACTATAAGAACAAACGGTCATGTTAACCCAAAAACACAAGGCGCAAAATACCAAAACTAATCCACAGCATGGATCATCAATGCTAGGGATAAATTCGAGCAAAATCCAATCCTCAACCAGTGTCTACGCATCCAGAGGTTAGAAAACCAAGTAGTCAGTGTCTCCTAATCGACGAAAATTCTATTCTATATAACGAAGAAACATCAACCCTAACTAGCTAGTAAGTTGGGTGTGCACTACACTTTGGGGGATTACCACCAGAGAAAAGAGATACCTGGGCGGAGTAGTAGTAGAGGACGGAGGGAGGTGATCGCCGCGTCCGATGAGATCACCTCGGGCGTCCGCACGTCGAAGGAAATCGCCGCGCCGGTGAGAGGCGCAAGAGAAGGCGACGGTACTTACAATTTGCCTGATCTTTGCTCTCCTTTTTAAGTTTTTTCTCTAGAACAAACACTTTATTCGTGGGCCCATCCTTCGGAAGTTCGAGCCCGGCACTTTTGCTTAGCTGGGTTGGGCCTCGGTTTAGAAGGCCTGCCTGATAGGCCCATCTCAACACTTTGCTCAGGCACATTATAGGGAGGTTCAGTTTCAGCAGTTTCAAAGGCAACAACTTTCCTCTGTTCTAAAGGTCGATCGATCGAATAATCTTATTTGAATGTTGTAAGTTGAAAAAAGATTTGCGTACACTTCTAACAGATAGAGAATGACTAAGCACAACGAACGCCACATGCCAGGATACTTCGCATGAGGCCACGATAATGTCGAAGACTGAACAGGATGAACAACGAAGACTGAAATCAGCCAACGTAAATCTGTCATTCAGCTGCTTCCCATGATATTGATAGGTGAGGAGCTGGCTGTTAGAGCGACTGCCGATTCTATCTTGAATCTTTGCCTTGACGTCCTTAGTGCTACCTGATCTTATCCTCTGGATGAAGATCAGCTTCGAGTCAGGAACCTTCCATTAGAAAAAATTATAGGACTGATGCAGCCAACAACTCAAATATAAATCGCATTCAGTGATAACCATTTCAGACAATGTAACAAATTGGTAGTTCACAGGAGAATGAGCTAGCTACCTGAGACAGATCAAGAATCGACTACCTGACTACCTCACTGAACCTAAACTGATGATAACACAAAAGACTGCACTGCACGCAGAGGATCTCTCGTTTGTTCTTGATCCCATATGCACATCATTATTGATAGCAGCCGGCAATAATCCACTAATGAACGAAGGGAACAAACAACTCAACATGCTGGTGCTGCAGGCGCAGGCATGTTGAGCGGTTTGTTCACCGTGTACCCGCCGTCGACGACCAGATTTTGTCCGCTGACATATTTGGCGTCGTCGGACGCCAGATAGAGCGCCGCCCTGGCGATGTCCTCCGCCTCAAGCACGGGCCCGACCATCTCGTTCATGTCTCTTTCCACAATCCGGCGGCGCTCCTCAACACTCCTATCAGGCAGCCACTGCGCCATGGTAGCCACGGCCAGCGGCGTGGGGATGATGTGCGGAGAGATGGCGTTGACGCAGACCCCGGAGCGCGCCACCTCTCCGGCCACGGCGCGCACGAGGCCGAGCACCGCCGCCTTGGAGACGCAGTAGCCGACGGCGGCCATGCCGCCCAGCAACGCGGTGGTGCTAGCGGTGCAGATGATGCTGCCGGCACAGCGCGGGACCATGACGCGTGCGGCGTGCTTCACGCCGGCCACCACGCCCCGGGCGTTGACGGCCATGACGCGGTCGAAGTTGGCCAGGTCGATGGCGCCTAGCGTAGCGTGCGACGGCGACGACACGTCCCCCGTGATGCCCGCGTTGTTGAACATCACGTCGAGGCGGCCGTGGAGCTCGACGGCGAGGTCGACGGTCGCGGCCACCTGCGCCGCGTCGGGGCCCAGCTCCGCCGCGACGGCAAGGCCCAGCTCCTCCTGGATGTCGGCGATGATGACCCTGGCCCCGTTCCTGACGAACAAAGCGGCCGTCGCCTTCCGATGCCGCTCGCGCCGCCCGTGATCACCGCCACCTTTCCAGCTAACCTACGTATACGGATCGGATCGAAACCAAGCAGGTATGGTTACTTACTCCGGTGCAGGCATGCGTGCAGCGCCTCCGATCGATGTGCATTGCTTGGAAGAGAACCGAACCGAAGCGAACCTCTGACTCTGAGAGTCGGCAGCAGAGGAGGAGGAGAAGCCGCCATTGACGACGCCCAACGAGCCTCGCCTGACAACGCGTTGTAGTAGGCCTCTCAACATTCTCCTTCTTCCTTCCTAGCTATTAGCTCCTTGTCCTTGGCCACACAGCTAGCAATGGAGTAGCGTGCGTGTGCTGCGCGAGGGGAGGCTTCGTCGTTTCGGCATGCCGCATGCCTTGCCTTGCCATTTACTTCGCCACTGCGTGCACCACGTGCTCTTGGATCGACATGCCTCTGCTCTGCGAGATGCTTGTGGCAGGCTGACCTGGCGCCACGCCGGCTGCCGGTACGCGACATACTCCTCCGTACAAAACAAAAATTTGGTTCGGAGCGGACGCTAGACAGAGCGTCACACCCTCGTGACCGATCAATTCAGGTGCAGAGTTGATTGGTTCTCAGTGTTGTACTACGAGAGTCCTCGATCCATGGGCTGGTCGTCACGTCATCAAGAGTGAGTTGGATCTGCTGCTGGCTGTAAGGGGTCGATCCATGGGCTGGTCGTCACGAGAGTCGATGCATGTGTTGTGCTGACATCGCCAACGGTTTCTGACGGGGCAACCTCAAGGGTCAGCAGCGAGCGTCTTGCCGCCACTGGGGTTCTTCGGGGCTTCCCCGAACACGCTGGCGTACTGCCCTAGGATCCAGCTAGGCGTTCGGACTCCAAATCATCAGTAGTGGTGGTCTCACAGACGTCCGTAGTGTCCTGCAGAAGAAGCAACAACCTCCCAGAGCAGAAGCCAACAGCTAAAATTGCGTTGGGCAAAGAAAGTAGCGGCTTGGGACGCAGAGGGAAGCAGAGAAAGAGAAAGGTTGTTGCATGCATTGTCTTTTTGCTCTGCAAAAACAGCGGGACCACAACGACAAGACATGTATGGATGTGTGGTGGTTTCAGTTTTTTTTCATTTCATACTCGTACGTGGACAATAAATCTGACCTGGGGCTAACACAGTGTAGGCCTGCGTTGAGGAAGCCCTCACGAGAAGTTTCACCTGCATCCGTGTCAGACAGGTCGATGCCAAAGAGCATTCGTCCTTCAGCTGCTTGCGATCAAACGTGAGGCATTGCTGGTCTTTTTCAATGGAGTGTCCTCCATATAATACTCTTGACAGTGTTGATGGTATCTGTAACACCCTAGGTGTAAAGCTTGCATTTACATATCATTTCATGAGCATGAGCACAAGCATCATTTTATTCATGCATTTCTATGATCACATGAAATGATAACCCTAAGTGATCCCTTTGTTTACATATGTGTATGTGGTAACCTACACCTAGCTTTGTATGAGTTATGCCTGTATAACCAAGTGCTTGATGTTTTGATCACTAATGACCATCTAGAAATGCTTAGGGATGAAAACGGAACCATGTTTATGTTCATGATCAAGTCAAAATAAGCTTCTAGGGTTTAAGCTCTAATATTTGACCCTAGAAACCCTTTTGTTTGATCTAACAAATTGACCTTGTTAATAACCTTATATGAAAAAGTTGGTTTAAGCAAAGTTGTAGAGTTTTTAATTCTGAACAAACTTTGTTTAACTACCTTGAAGTGATTTGGATCATAAAATACCCTAATTGGTTAATTAAGCCTGATTTGGGGGCTGTTTTAGCTTCTGAAATTTGCCTAAGTCATAAACATGTTTCAGTTTGAATGTTACCCTGTTTGAATGCTTGTGGTTTGAAATCTAAACTGTTTCAGTTCAAACCAAGTACACCAAAGTTGGAGTTCAACTATAGCTCTACAAAAGTGCGCAATTGGTTGAAGCTAAGATGCAGAGGCTAGGGAGTTAATCGCTTTGCAAAACCGGCCGTCAGTCGGTCTGATGGAGTTTCAAATGCAGAGCAGAGCGTCGTGCGCCCGGTTGGTGGCCGACCGCCGCAAGAGTTGGACGCCGCGTGGCAGCCGTACGTCGACGTTGGACCCGCGCCGGTCGCGCCTTGGACGCCCGCACACTCCACCTCGCGACCAAACGCTCACTCGCCCTCGCTCTCTCCCTCTCCTCTCTGCCTCGCGCAGAGAAACGCAGCAGCCGCGCCATTGCCGAGCAGCGCCGTCGCCGAGCTCGCCGGCGCAGCACACCGCCGCATTGGCCGCCAAAACGCAGTCACAGCTTCGCCTTGCTCCGCTCCATCTTTTGCACCGCTCAGTTGTCGCGCTAACCACATAGGTGAGCCAGACCGAGCACACCGCGGGCGCCATTGACGACCTAAGCTCCACCGAGCTTTGCGCCGCCGTGGCCAGCCCAATCCAGCGTCTCCCTCTTCCTTCTAGCTTTCGTACACGGTAGCCTAGAGGTTGTAGATGTTCGCCGAGGAGTCGGTTGAAGCGATTAGGGTTAGGGTTCTCCGTAACGGGAACTCCACCGTGTGCATGCGCACGTCACCCGCAACGCCGGCGAGGTTTGCGTTGGGCTTAGTTGTGTCGCTTGAGTTTGTCTCAGTCGTGTTAGGGTTAGCCGGTTAGGTCGTGGTTAGATAGCCAGAGTTGGTAGAAACATCCGTGCCTTGCCACCGCCGGAACAGCAGTGTCACGCCGTCGTGAACTCGCCATCGTGCCGCTGTGCATGTGGCCGAGCTCATCGGAGGGTTTGTGTAGCCTCGATCCGGGCTAGATCGAACCGCTAGGGTTCAGTGTAGGTGTAGCCGCCACCAGTTTGGCCGGAGGAAGCTTGCGCCGGCCAGCGGAAGAACCGCAGCGCCGCCGTGCCGCCATGGACGTCGTCGAGCATGCTCCGGTGAACCTGGGGTACAACCAGTTACATGGATTGATGCGGGTTGCGAAGGAGAGCACGACCATGGGGATAGTTTGGCCGGAAACCTCACCGCCGGCGAGGAACCGACGGTCGAGCACCTGTGGTGCGTCGGCTCTATGAGTGAAAGAGCTGGCCAGTGGGTCCCGCGTGTCATAGACTCTAAAGTGTTTCTCTGTTTTGTCTTTTTCAGTTTTATTTGCTAACTTTGGAAATTCATAACTAATTATAGGAAAATGCTAAAAATATGAAACTAGTTCTGTTGGCTTTGTTCTGTTTTTCTCTATGCATGAAAAATGTCAAGTAACCTGTTGTTAGTGTTCTTCTATGTTGTTTTAAATAAAATGAAAAACAAGCTTTATATGTTTAGTTTAACTTGTTTAATTTATAACTGGAGTTTGGCATGTGATAAAAATGGGTTCTTGTTGTGTTGAGCTTGTCTCAGCATGCACTTCTCATGAAAAATATTAAAGTACTAGTAACCTATAATTAAGTTCCATGTTGTAGTTCCTTTGTTTAAATGCTTGTTTAATTGAATGCAATCTTGTTTAAATTGCTAAGCTAAGTTAAATGTGTGGGCTGTGCTTTTTAATTTTTGTACATGTGTTACTTGCTTAGTATAAGCTAAGAAAAATATAAAATATGTTTTTTCACACTTTTCAAATAGTTTAAGTATTTAATGTTTAAAGTATGCTTGTTTCCACATCACCAGCAAAGAACTAATTTTAACCCTGTTTTATTTGTGTTTTCTGTTAAGGTGGTGAATACCAAAGTGGTAGATAATTATGTAACCTAATTTTTCTAATTTTATCATAATTTTTGGAATACTCGTTAAAAGCTTTATATCTGTTTTAAGTGCTATCTGAAATCTGTTAAAACAGCTTGAACATGTTTTCTTGTTAGATTTGTTTGAGCTATTTATGTTTATTTTCAGCAGTAGATATAATAGACTTTGTTGTAGATAACTTGTTAATCTATCTGGTGTTAAATTTTCACAGCCATAACTTATTTAGTTTAACCTGGGTACTTTTTACAAATTTAACTTCAAATCTGTGTTTTGTTGTTTCTTCAAAACAGTCTTGCTTGATATGTCTGTTAGACCTTTTTAATATTAGATTTAGCTGGGGAGTTTATGAAATGTTTTGTAGATAAGTTCATAATATTTCCAGAATGTCTTAGTTTGTAATTTTTTGTTGTGTGTAGCTCCAACTACACAGTTTTCTTTCAGCTGTTGTTTTCAGTGTTTGTATGCCATGTTAATCATGTGTTAAGTGATGTGTTTGCTTTGTGCAAGTTAAGCAAGTATCTTAAGCCATGAAACATGTTTAATGCAGGTGTAAGAGAGCTTACCTCAGAGGAGAAGCTCTATTACAGGTTGCAAAAGAAGGGTAAGTGTTAATCTCTCTACAACCGAAGAGATTTGCACATATTCGGTCAATGAAATAAAATGTTGCATGGAACATTCATCATGGGCATTCATCCATATGCATTAGACATGTCTCATTTCTAGTTTATGACTTGTCATATGTATATTGGATCATCATACATGTATACATGCATTCAGGATCGCCGGAGGGAGTGACTTTGCTGGAGTTTTGGGAGATAGAAGGAGGAGTCCCACCAGAGATACAAGCTTCAGAAGCTCCAGAAGAAGGAGAACAGGGCTCTGACCTTCCTGAGTGCCCAAACCACCTTCCCTCTACCTTCGTGAGAGGCAAGCCCCGGAGCATTTATAACCTTCTCAATTCTATTTAAAGTATTTTACTTGCTATACAACCACTTGTTTGTGCATTAAGTCATAGAAGTGAGATGAAACCCTTTGCTGCATTATATCTCCTTGTCCACTCAAAGAATCTTGTAGGCCCAGGATCGAAACCTCTGCTTAGCCATGCTTAGACCGGTAGCGTACGTGGTCTATCATCCCCCACAAAGATAGGTTGCTGGTCACGGTTGGCTATATTTGCTATCGTGGAAAATAACCATATGGAAGTAATAAATCGAGACTGGGCGGACAAGGTGTTGTGAGCCACTTGACTTGGAGGTCTTGTGAGCGGGTTCTCTCCGTCTGTGTCGCTAGGCACTAGATCGTGGTTGGACATCTGCCAAGATTGAACGCATGCCTCCTTCATAGCTGGCCGAATAACTCATTTCGACCGCGAAGCCTAACTCTGTGGGTTCGGGCCGGAATCCCCTCCTAGTTGGGTCATGAAGACCGCGAGCGACATACTAGACCGTGGGCAAGTATTCCTGATCGTCCTGGCCTGGCACCAAGGGCAGACACTGCTTGAGCTACCTGGCTATCCGTGAGTCGCTACTCATGTCGGTACCGGGGGATCCGTGGGCTACCCGAACGATAGTGAAGGTGACCCGAATAAGTGTGCCGACAGACATACTTGGGTGTGATTGAGGAATAAACCTCCAGCTGGATTGGAATTCGATTCGAATCGCGGTCTCTCCCCGCCAGTGAGAAACTTGAAAGATCTTCTTCCCACTGTAGAAACTTGAACTCTAATAAGTAACCAAAAGATGGTTATATGGTTTTGATGCCAAGCATAATATGATTCTTATTGGTTGATAACTCAGTGATTGCTCTAGTACAGGTGCTAATGGGATCCTTTTAATGTTACTTAATCTGCTGCCAAATGTTATTTTCTAATGATGAGAATATATGAGTAATTAGGATACTCTTTTATGCAAAAGTCTGCTATCCCATGAGATCCACTTGATAAAGCCTTGCATAATCCTTGAAGTGTCTATGATTATGTATCTATCTCTTTGTCGGGTAAGTCTAGCTGAGTACAATTGAGTACTCAGAGTTTCTTTACCCTTGTTGTAGATGGTATGGTGTATTCTGGTTATTGCTAGACGTGCCTCTATCCTGCATGTGATGAAGAGTGAAGGTCATGGGCAATGGTGAATTCTGATGTCTCTCCTTGTTGCTTTTGATGGGACTGTACTAAGCTCAGCACTATATTTGTGTTAAACAGTTTGCAATGGGTTTTGTGAAACCTAAACTTCCGCTACTTTGATTTCAATTTGGTGTTGTAATAACACTGTTTTAAACTCTGTTGTAATATTATTTTGTTTCGAACTTATCACTGTGGATGTGCGGTTGCTGAATCTAGTGTTCGATCTCGAGTTGTTACTTGATTGTGGTTTGGAATCTTTCGAGATTTCAAGGACTACCAGGCTTATATGGGCTCTAGTGTGACAGTGTTGTCAGAAATGATAATCATTACACTAGTGCTCTTATATGTTGGACGCTTCCGTGATAGTATCTGTATTTTTCTTCTTGAAATAAAAGAGTGATGGTTCTGCTTCTGCCGCCTGTACATCAATTAGCAACTTAGCGTCGCCTATACAGATGGAACTGTTTTTTATCTTTCTATACCATATTATTATTTCAACCAAATTAAGCAAATTTAAAGATCCATGTCACAGTAAATGCTAAAGATAGGTTTAATCTCATGAAAAGCTGATTGGAGATTGACTAACTTAAATAGATGGATATTGTTTATATTTTTTATTTATGAGGTTACATATAATAAAAGTGGAATGCCAACCGCCCGGCCTCGCATTTGCACGCGTCGTAGTACAGGCTTAGCCTCCCATAAAAACACAACACGTTGATCAGAGATATTAGGCTGCTAGCACCATATATGAGTGATATACGGCGCCAACGATGATTTTGTAGCTTATATGACCTCAGACTTTGCTGTGGGTCCATGTTTGCTATCCATTGAAAACGACAAGAGTGGGAGCGAGAGACGGAAAGAAAGCATGGGTATAAGAAATTTACAGTCCATATTATTTGTCAAAAAAAAAAAATTACAGCCCATATTAAAACGGTCATAGTAACATATAAAGCATAAAGTTTTAGAATTCCTCATGCCAAGGACAGAATTATAGCAACCTAGGTACAAAAGGAAGACAAATTTATAACAGCCTTATCTACAAAGGAAGAGTTAACAAATATGACTCTGACTGAGGTACTCACTTAATTGCAGCTGATCTAAAAAACAGAAATCTAACCTTCTATTTGAGCAAACATTCTTTAATCAGTCGACTCTCATCCTTGAACAAAAAACGTAATTCAGAAGCCACCATTGACATGCCACTGATAACAGTCCATATGTAAACAAAGGCTCAAGCAGAGTCAAGAGTTAACCAACCACGACGATGTTGAAGCACAGCGCTTACCTTGGTACATGCAATCAGCCAATCACAGTGCCGAGAAAGAATCTAACGATACCGAGAATACCATAAGATTAATGTTTCAAACAGTTGGTGTTGGTGGTAACAACAATCGTACAAACAACTGCAAAGTGCAAACACAATTCCCTGGACAGGTAAAACTGATTTCATCATTACTTAATTGCAACAAAGTTACAGAAGTCACCACCTATTTTAATTTAGTTCCAAACTATGAGCATTTTCAAGTCAACAGACATGGGCTGTTGAGAAGCACAAGTTCAAGAGAAGTTCTGGAAACTGATGTCTGGAAGTAAGCATTATTAAACATCAAAACTAATTTCCTAAGGTCAGATTGTCTTTAATTTTGATTGGAAGTTAAAACAATACTGCAAAGATGTTATTACAGTATATTCCTTATTTGAACTATTGATGGACAAAATTTTCTGTTAATTTAGTGCAGAAACATCCATCATGTGAGCTCATGTGGACCCAGAATGCATGTACATGACATATATGAAAGAAAACCTTATAAATAGTATCATGCCTGTTATGTATCATCTACATGCTATAAAAGTAGAAATGTTTCAGGAGGAACTCCTTAAAATCACAAAACTAAAAAAAACGGGTAATAAACAATTTTGAGACTTAGGTTTAAGAACAATTGGCTAACTATAATTACAAAAGGTATATATTCTCTCTATGCTATATTACTGTCCTCTCATACGAAGTCGAGCATCTCCCTTACAGTTTGCCATTTATTTTCAGCTGTTAACATCTCATTTCCTTACAAGCCAAACAGACAACCATCTTTTGCACATGTGCAGAACGTCCATGGCACCAAAAACATTTCTTAGAATATTTCATTGCTCCTTACAACACAGGCTTTAGAAAATTGTTCCAAAGAGTTCCTTCTCAGAAGCACTTTAGGCTACCCGGAACCTACTAGTTCAGCCTCAGTCATGTACAACGAAAGCATAACTAGAACAAACAAAATAATAATAATAATTCATTCAGCTAGCAGGAGCTAGATAAAACATTAGTTGGAATAAAAACATGCTAATAAAATTGGTTAGATACTAGGAAAAGCGGCTTACTGTCAGATTCCAAATAGCAGAGTTGCCCAATATAGACTTATCCACCGAAGAAACAGTAAGATAATCTTCAGAAATGAGCTAGGCAGAACAAGAAACCAACAAACATGCACATTGAGCCTCTAGAACAAGTCAAACCCAGCTCCTCCATAATTAACCATAACTTACACTTTGTCTAATACAAGTCAAAGATCACTGGTGGTTCTACATTTCTACTGCAGAGATCAGAATTGAGGGTCTATGAGCAGTCAGAGATCACTGGTGATTCTATTGTAGAAACCAGAATTGAGAAGGCCTGCACAGTGGACATCTGCCAATGAGCATGAATTGCAGTTGTTCCACCATCTGCCTAAAACACAAAAGGGGATGCTAAAATTAGACTCTAGAGGGCACAATACCAGCGGGAGCTGTAGCATAAGCATCTGCAAGGCCAGGAACAGAGTCCTTGTGACAGTCAATGAACCTCAATTTGAAAGCATCCTCTCCTATTTTAGCAAATGTGGAAAAGCCCGTTCTGCTATCCAGCAATCCCTTTTCCCGCAGGATCTTCATGACATAATGTCGGGGCACAAGCCGCTTCTCCAGGCTCAATGCCAACAGGACAGGCCTTCGAACAATGTATTGTGGCTCGATCGCAACCTCATTGACTAGGAACTCAATTTTGCGGAGAAGAATCTCGTCAGAGAACCCTAATATAATTGGCATATTGGACACTGCAGAGGAAACCTCGGACTCAGAACAACCAAGGGTCCTCTTAAAGAACTCGAGCTTGGCAGCAACCTTCTCTTTGGGAATACGCGACAACCGCCACCGCGTGCCTAAACATCCGCGAAGTTGGTGGCACCCCAAGCTGTTCCGCCCGCAGCAAAAACTCCTTGACGCGTTCTGGGTTGGAGGTAAGCAACCTTGCGTTGTTTGAACACAGCTGGACAATATCTCGAACACCCCACTGACAAAGCAAAGCTATGTTAGGCTCGATTGAGCTCTCGAGGCTCACTAGGAGGAGGGACACGCTCCTCTTTTGGACCACGATCCACGAGGACCTGCTCAAACGAGCCGTAGAAGGAGATGAAGAACTCGAGCCTGGGAACGACATCGGCCTTGCGGAGAGTGCGTGAGGCGACCAGGAGGAAGCGAGCGATCTGGGGAGTGGAGAGACCGACGCGGTCGCGGAGAGCAAGGAGGCGGGGTGCGATGTTCTTCACCGACGCACGGAGAAGCAGCGGGTCCGCGGAGACGACTGCGGCGATGTCAGCGCGGGAGAGGCCGGCGCCGGAGAGCAAGGCGAGGATAGCATCAGGGTTGGAGGCGGAGCGAAGACGGGGGCAGGAGAGCTCATCCAATGATCTCCTGGATTCGATGGATAACTCGCGGGATAGCTTTTTGGAGACCTCGCAGGCTTAAGCTGGGGCGAGGCCGCAGGAAGCGACGAGGTAGTCCTCGATGGAGAAGGCCGCCGGGAGGGTGGAGAGGAGGCGGCACGCACGGGAGTGGGTTGGGGAGGGTCGTGTGGAGGCCGCGCGGAGCAGAGGGAGGAGGCGATTTTGGAGTTGCAGCATGGCGGCGGCGGAGAGGAGGCGGCGGCGAGGGCGCTGGCAGAACAGGTCAGAGGAGGCTGCGATGCTTGGCCGTGCATCCGCGGCGACCGACCCGGAAATCTCCTTCGGATGGAGGAGGAAGGAGATGGATTCATTGGGTCTCGTATCATTATATGGCCTGTGGGCTAGTCCATGGGCTGTAACTCATTGAGCCCATCTCCCCATGAATCAGATCAGGAAAAAAACTCCTTTTCGCCCCTCAAAATTTTCACAGTCGTCCCATTTATATCTTTCTCATCTATAAAACTATTTTTTTACCGCTCTCGACTTTTAAATCAATTTGTTCACCTGTATGTCGATAATAAATGATATGAAAAAATATACTTTCTGAACTAAGAATTTAGAATTTTTTTTTCTGAATTTTTAGAGTACGTTTCTGACAAAATATGAATATGCATGTGGTGTGACTGTAGTTAGGACTCGTGTTAAGACCTCTAACACGACAGGTGCTGTCCGTTTCGCTCAAATTGGGCGTATGTTAAATATTTTTTATTATGCTGACTTATTGTGAGAGAAAAAAACATTGTTCGTTTAGTACTGAAGTAGTTAACGAATAAGGCCTAAAAACTATTTCCTAAAAAAAATAGATTGGGACCGACTCCCAATGCAAGACTAGCGGCACTGGCTGCATTTATAAGTCAAGTACATAGGCACAGCTAGAAAAAAAAACATTCAGCTAGTGAAACCTAACAAATATGACCTGACTGAGGTACTCAATTGCACAGGTACGTATAGCTGATCTAAAAAACAGAAATCTAACCTTCTATTTGAGCAAACATTCTTTAATCAGTCGACTCTCATCCTTGAACTAAAAACGTAATTCAGAAGCTACCATTGGCATGCCACTGATAACAGCCCATATGTAAACAAAGGTTTGACATCAAACCAAGATGCAGAGTCAAGAGTTAACCAAGCACGACGATGATGCAGCACAGCGCTTACCTCGGTACATGCAATCAGCCAATCACAGTGCTGCCAAAGAATCTAACGATACGAGGATACCATAAGATTAAAGTTTCAAACAGTTGGTGGTAATAACAATCGTACAAACAACTGCAAACATAATTCCCTGGACAGGTAAAACTGATTTCATCGTTACTTAATTGAAACAAAGTTACAGAAGTCACCACCCATTTTAATTTAGTTCCAAACTGATAGTCACAAAGCACTAGGCCTTAGCGCATGAGCAGAACAAACCAACCTAATCACCAGCTATCAACTTTAACTGCCTTCAATTTAACGAAGCTTCGAGCTGACATACAGCCATACAGGTATAGGTATAAAACTAAAAGGAATAGCACAAAACTAAGCCACTACTAGAACAGTGACCACGCCCACCAATACCCACAAATACATCAACCGTTGCAGCGACCTCTTTTTCACACATCATATGGTAACCCCATCTTGTCCTCCAATCAGTAGACTCTTATCTTGCAACTAGAAATGTAATTCAGAATCCATCATTGACATGCCACTGACAGATTATATGTAACTCATGCTTTGACATTATGGACATCTGCTTCTCGGAATATTATTTGCCACCAAAGCCCTCCATCTGCATTGAGCTTTTTCCCTTTCCGTGTCAAGCGACAGTGAGCCATCACTGACGAGATTTGTGACTGCGAGGCAGGATAGCCAATCGATCTCGTATGGGCAGAAATGATACTTCTTTGTGACATGCTCGTTGTCAATCTTCTTCATTGACCGATCGCCAAGGCTGAACGTGAAGAGACCTTCGCCCTCGATCCATAGCACCACCACACCACTCTTCCCTCGGAAAATCTCCAATCTAATCTTTGCACTGGCATGCATCTTAAGCACCCGCATCGGCAAGGAACTTGTCATATCTATCGTCTCAGAACGAACCCAGTTGTCGGTACCAGTACCTTTATGTTTCCACACCGACATGTGAAGACCCTTCATGAGCAGCAACAGAAGTCCCCCATCCGCAGAATTTGCCAGCAACAGTGTCTTGTTGCGCTTTGCTTCAGATGGGAGCTCCAGGTATGACAATTCTTCCCCATTGACATGTAGCGTCACAACATGACTGGGCGCCATGCTTTTCCAGCACCCGCAGATCCAATGGATGGCAGCATGGGAAGCAGCAGCTGGGGATGATGACACTAGGAATAGGCCAGCCATTAGATCAGGGAAGCCAGCAGGCTTCCACCATGCTCCACTCTTTGAACAGTAGTACACATAGATAAATTTCTTTCCTATGTTCCAAATGGCGACTAGTCGGAAGGATTAGGTCATGCGCCCATCGAGGAGGATATCATCAGTGACAAGCAAAGCATAGTGATTTGGTGGTTTGTATGGAAGGCCAGGAAGATGACACACTTTACCGGTGAGAGGATTGCATATGCATACCACATCTGGCTCGGGATCACCTTCGGCGTTTTTTGAGTGATGGCAGAGGACCAGGAAGCTGTCTTGGGATGCAACAGGCTCATAAAAATTGAGACTTGAAGTAATACCCTGAATGAAGTTGTCAAGGGACAGTGGACTGGTTGGATTGTAACCCTCTTTGCAGCCAGGGAATGGTAAGAATTCAGACGTGGGCATGAAGCTCGGTGCCAAGCAGCGGTTTTTGTCCCTGTGATGTTGCCACAAGTGATCGGGAGCCTCGGCGTTGTCCTGGTAGAAGAAGCCAAGGAGGAGGGACGAGGTGAAATCATGGTTGAGGTGCCGTGTCTTGAGGCCATCAAGAAAGGCAGTCTCTTTTATGATCGAGCGCCATAACTTGAAGGATGAAGCGACGCGCGCTAGTGAGACTGGATCAGATATGTATTCTGGGATCTTGTAGATGATGTCTAGTGGAAGATGTGGTTCCTCTTCTTCCTCCATGACTGCTTGCTGCAAAGAGAAAGAAAATGAAGTACTATGTTAAGTAAAAACAAAAAAAAAGTTTCCTCCAATGCACTCTGATGCTAGGTCCCAAATCCCAATAGACACTGTAATGAAATTGTATATCTGGTATGCACCCCGAATAACACGAATAATAAGATAGGAGTACATATTTCTTCTCAGCTTTTAAACAACAATTCAACATAACCTAAACAATCCTATACAATCTTACAGCATTTTAAGGAACTAGGAATCAACGGTCATGCTGTACCTGAAACATTGTAATCACGCTCAACCGTGTTCCCCATTATTCGAGAAATAGGTTAGAAGCTTAGAGGTAATTTCTCCGCACAATCCCTTACTGATTTGTCTCCTAGATCAAAACGCCAGAAAACCACGATTCCTTAACGGCCGGCCCTCAACCCCAAGGGCCAAACGAAACAAGGTAACCAAAATCATCTAGCTCACCGGCAGCGTCTAGGGATTCAGGCGAACCAGCCTGTCTTTGGAACTAGGTCTGGAACGAGAACCACATCGGCCTAATGCCCTAATCTACAAGGCCGAAACCCATCGATACTAACTGCGTGCAAACTGAGAGGGTCAAAGGAAATAGATACCTTAGAAGAGCGATTCCTCGCCGCAGTAGGAGAGGGCGTGGCCGTCCGCCCGTCGGCGCTCCACCGGCTCCGGCTGCGCTCGGAGAGGAAAGGTGTGCGAAGCGGAGAGACGGGAGTCTGGAGACTTGGAGAGAAGACGAACGACTGGAGACTGTAGGCAGAAGCCGTCGGGCCGGATCTTCTGAAAGCCGCTCTTCTCTTCGTGGGCCGGATGCCCGATTGAAATTTTTTCGAAGTCTCTCATACTTGCTGCAAGGATTCGGCCCAAGTCGCACCTCAGCTTGGTGGATCGCATTCGCATTTTGTACTACTATAAGGGGCAAATTACATTTATTACTCCCCCCGTTTCAAATTATAATTTGTTTGATTTTTTTACCCTAAGTTTGACCAATTGTATTATTAAAAAAATTATACACACATAGTCAAATTTAAGTTATTCTCGTAGGTCATTCATTAAATAAGCAAGTCATAACAAAAGAAGTGATATTTTGCACAAAATTTGAATAAGACGAGTGGTCAAATTTGAGATTGAAAAAGTCAAACAAACTATAATTTGGAACGGAGCGAATACATTTCCTTAAAATAATTATAGATTTTTGCACTTTGCTTCAAATAATAATAGTACCGTTTTCGCCATATGCCATTTTCTAAAGGGATGGTACATTAATTTATTTATTTAAAAGTATTTATTTTATTTACTTACTTTATACTAAAAGCCTACGACCGGCTTTTGGATTTGTTTTGTGCTGCCTCGAGAGAGATACAATTACTCCATCCATTATAAGTTATAACTAACTTTGGTTTGTCTTTAAGTTAAACTTCTTTGATTTTGACTAAGTTTTAGAAGAAATATACTAGTTAAAATATGCATTAGCAAAGCATGATTTTTTGGAATCCAAGGAAACTAACTTGGTGTAATAGAAGGTAATGCATTTTTCTATAAATTTAATAAATTTGAGTGAGTTTAGCTTAGAATGAAACTAAAATGAACTGTGATTTGATATGGAGAGCAGCACGTGTCGGAAGCTTTTTCTTTTCTTTTGCTATGATTTGGAGCCAAGCGTTTCCCCCTTTTCCTTGTGAACTTTCAACTGTAGTATGAACTGTGACATGAAAACTGAAAAGAATAGGCACATGCAAGACCGCCGCCTGTCCAGAAAGCTGAGAGAAGTGAAGTGAGAACTCAGCCGTGCAGGAATCGATCGACCCGTCCTAGGCCCACGTACGTAGTAGGCACGAGCCGAATTAAGAGTAGCAGTGTGTGCTTGCAGGTTGCACCGAGAGGACGGCCTGGCCCATGAATAGTCACCATCTCTAACCCTACTAGGCCTGCGAGTCTACCTCTATTCCTACACACACTGCACCAAGCCCAAACCAAAGCCAAAATGCTCCGCGCCATCGGATCGCCTGGGTCTCACTCTCACGTACAAACCCAAAATATCATCGCCTTGTGCTCGGAGAGGAGACAGGAGATAGACATGCTGATGCTAGAGAGGACCCAACTACTCATGTCAAATATCTGCAAATACTCCATCCTAGAGGTTTATTAGTCAAAGTCAATCAGTTTTTGTCGGTGTTATGACCCAGGGGTCAAGACCACCAACTAGTAAATTTGTATATTACGTGCTTCCTCTCCCAGAGTGATGTAAGAAGAACACAAGATTTATTCTGGTTCGAGCAAAGGACCTACGTCCAGCGGGGGAGGATGGATTGTATTATCTTACACCGAAGTGCTCGTACAGAGGGGGTACAAGCAGGTTTACACGGGGTGTTCAGGATGAGCTGAAGCCTAGGACTAGCAGGGCTACCCTAGGTGGTCGGTTGGTGGATTGCTTGAGATGTTGATCAAGCAGGTAAGGAGTGGTGTTGCGGGTGTGGGAGGATGTCCGATGATCTGACCCTCCGCTCGGCTTGGAGGTGGAGTTATGTGTCTCTCTGTGTGTCTTCTTTCCACTATCTCAGTGTCCCCTTTTATAGACCAAGGGGAGGCACGGAAGTACAGGGGTCCTAGACTGTAGCGGCATAGGAGAGGTGTCCGCGCGCCATGCTTGCGATGGGACGTCGATCGCTGTAGCGGCGTGGCCTTCCCGTCCTTCCGGTGTTCAGGACATGGTGATAGCAGACTGGACGCTGCCGAACGTCATGGCGCAGTACGGTTGGCCTCCTGTAGATGGGTACGAGTCCCACAGATGACGCGGGACGGACTGGACGGGAGCCATGCCGGGGTGGTGGGAGACGATGGTCGAGCCCCCTGGTCGAGGGGGTCGAGGCCAGCGTGACCCTGTCGTATCTCTGAAGACACAGTCGAGGGCCGTCCTGTTCATGGCTCGAGGGGGTGCCTCTGGATTCCGTACCTGTGATGTGGCTACAACGGCCGCATGGTTGACGGAAGTCCCGGGCATGGGCGGCGAGTTGATGGATTTGACTGGTAGTGGGCGTCCATGGCGTTAGGCGGGGCAGGTGGGCGCATTGGATCTCCTTTACCCCATACCGGGAGCAGGTAAGTCGATCAAGCTTCTTTCTCAGGGGTCGTTCGTTCGACCCCCTGTCCGTCATTCGAGGGGTCGAGGCGGAGGGGTCGTTCGTTCGACCCCTGTCCGTCAATCGGGGTCGAAGGGTTGAGGTCGAGGGGGATTCGATCGACCCCTCTTCCGTCATTTGAGGGGTTAAAGCGAGGCGGAGGGGTCGTTCGTTCGACCCCTGTCTGTCAGTCGAGGTAAGGACGGGGGTCATTCGTTCGACCCCTCCTACTATTTTTCCTGTAATGGGCTAGCCCATGACTGGTCACTGTTGCCGGTGAGGGAGGCCTTTGCGTGATGGGCCTTTCTCCATTGACTTGAACGGCTGATCGGATCCTGCATTAAAAATGGTTGCTATGTTGAGCTTTAGATTATCACACGTTTAGGTTACTCCTTACCTTTGTACCCGACAGTAGCCCCCGAGCCTCTATGCGGATAAGAAGAATCCGTATAGGGGCTTTTGCCGATGATCTGTAGGGTTAGTAAAAGGTCTGATTCTCCGTGGGGTGCGCGCGAGCGCACCCCGCGGGGTTAGCTCCCGAGGCCCCAGAGGAGTGATTAAGAACTCCTCTGGGAGCTTTGACATGTGTTCTACCGAGGGGAGTTAGTTTTACCTGGAGTCATAGCGCCCTATCGAGTGGTTGATTATGTTTGCCAGGCGACGAGTGTTTCACTTCCTTGGAAAGGGGGTGCTCGAGGGCGGCTGTCGAAACCCTTTTGAGGGCCAGCCTTCGCTCCCTCGAGCGTTAAACTGGAGTCATCGTGCCCTATGGAGGGGTCAACTTTGTCTACCAGGCTACGAGTGTTTTCGACCCTCTTTCGTCGAGGGGTGCCGTGCGTAGTCTAGCCCTCGAGCCTCGTGTGGCTGGGCTTTCACTACCTCCTAGCGTCCTTCCATGGATCCTTGCGCTCGGATTGTGGGGCGAAGAGCATTGTGCTATCCTCGTTAGGACGAGCCTCGAAGTCCTCTGTGAGCTGGTTTACACGGGTATAAATCCGTAACGGGTAGAAATCCAAGTGAGAACTCATGCCCCGTTCGATAGGGGTTGATAGAAGCCTTGAGGCGTTCTCATTAAGTAAGACCGCGTGGATTACCTAGGTGTCAACTCCGTTCGATGGGAGTTGGTGGCTCGATGCCTCCCGTCGTAGGGATCCTTGGGTATTCCCTGGTTATGCCTTGGATATGTCCTGGAGGGCCTCGAGAGTTCGTTCTCGAGCTAGGGGCTCGCGCCGGCCCCCCCTGGGTCATCCCTGACTCGGGTACTCGAGGGCGGCTGTCGAACCCTGTTCGTGGGGCCAACCTTCGCCCCCTCGAGATTTGGGGGTGGACCGGAGTCCATAACCCTGGGTCCTTCCTGACCTCAGGTACTCGAGGGCAGCTGTCGAACCCTATCCGAGGGCCAGCCTTCGCTCCCTCGAGATTTTGACGGACGGGTCGACGTCCGTTGCTTACCTCCGAAGCTAACGCCCACTGTTGCACGTTGTTCGCCGTAGGCACGCCTTTTTAGGAGATGTTCGTTCGACTATAGCCGTAGCGGGCGTAGGGTGCGGCGTGGAGTGCGGCGCAGAGGCCGATGACGCGACGGGTACGACGTAGAGCCCGATGACACGATGGGTGCGCCTTATTTTATGGAAAATGAGGGGGCGGTAGGTGGGCGCATTGAATGCAGAGATTTACCTGCCTTTTTGTTGGATCCGCCCGTTGGGCTTCCGTTTATAAATACTGAGGGTGGGGAGTCGGCTCCCTCACGCTTGCCATTGCCTTTACTGCCTCCTTCTTCTCGCCATCGCCTTTGTCGCCCACAGTGCCAGATCTCTGCGTGCGTGAGAGTAGGGAGAGGACAGATTGGGAACGTACCTTCCACCCCCGCATCCGAGCGCATCCGTTTCCCTGCTCCCATGGCTAGCTACAGCTTGCACGGACCTGACGTCTGGCTTCCATCGTCGGCGACCGTGGGGCGTTTGGCGGATTTGGTGGAGAGCGGCCATCTCCGGCCTATCACCTCCGCGGACCGGCCGGAGTGGATAGTGCTGCCGAGGGAGGACACTGAGCCCAACCCGCCAGAGGGCTATGTGGTCAGCTTCGAAGCTTTCCACCGGGCGGGGCTGGGATCCCCCCCAACTGTCTTCTACGCGGGATCCTCCACCACTACGGTGTGGAGCTCCAACACCTCTCCCCCAACGGCATCTGCCACGCGGCGATCTTTACCGCTGTGTGCGAAGGGTACCTAGGGATGGAGCCGAATTGGGAGCTGTGGATCCACCTGTTCGAGGCGGGCCTGTTTCACACCTCAGCCGGGAGCGGTAGCCGTAGGATGGTCAGGGCAGGGTGCTGCAGCATCTCCCTCAAGAGGGTGGACTGCTGGATCCCGGCGAAGCTCACGTCGAGCCACTCAGGATGGCACTCCGGGTGGTTCTACCTAAGGAACGACGACGGTTTGTTCCCCGCCTACACCGGGAGGACGATCGACTCGAGGCCCGCCCACTGGAGGTACGACGTCGAGCAGAAGAAGCAGAAGCGTCTCGACTACCTCCTTGGCGCGATCTCCCATCTAAAGAAGGCGAGACTTACGGCGGCGATCGTCGCGTCGGCCTTCCACCAGCGGCGAGTTGTGCCACTGATGGCTCGCCCGCGACGCCTCGACAAGATGCGCCCGGGGGTGGATCTCACGGGGTGTCGCCTCATGGAGGACGAGCTGCCCCTCGAGAGGTTGGTCCGCCGAGTACGCGCCTCCTTCGCCGGCGCGTTCGAGGTGGAGAACGTCGCCAGCGTCCCCATGATGCCAGACCAGGGCACGTCCAGTTGGTACGACTCTTTTTTCTCTGTCAATGCCCTCTTGTCTGTCTTGTTTGTCTCCTTTGCCTGCGTCCTAACCGCCTAGCGTTCCCTCAGGGAACATCGTCTTCCGGGAGTCGCTTCCACCAGTGAAGGAGGAGCGGAACGACTCCCAGGTGAGACGCCTTTGGACCGAGCAGGATAAGAAGGACAAGGCCAAGGCCAAGAAGGATAAGGGCAAAAAGGCCCGAGAGAAGGAGGAGCGTGAACACCGCCGGAGGAGTCCCCCTTTCCGAGGAGGAGTCCCCCTCGAAGGAGGATGAGGACGAGGGGTCGAGCAGCGACGAGGTTGTTAAAGATGATGTCATGATGTGACGGTATCGGGTTAGGCCCTTCACTTTTGACATGACGGGTATCGTCCTTATGTAGGAAGAGGAGCCGGAGCAGGAGGAGGAGGCCGAGCCGCAGCGAGGGCTCGAGGAAGAAAGGGCGGTGCCCATGCGTCAGGGGCGGCCGCCAGTATTGGAGGAGGAGAGGGGTCGACGTCGAGGTCAACCCCAACTGTCGGAATTGAGTCGCGGGACGAGTGCCCTACGACTCTTCAAGGTGAAGTGCTGCGGCAGACGCGTAGCCGTTCGTCGCGGTCCCCGTCGAGGGGTCGGTCGAGCACGCCCCCGGCGCCTACTCGGTCGAGCGCACGGGCATCAGGCTCGTCGACCCAGGAGGAGACCAGAACGGTGGCGACGAAGACGCCGTTGGCCGCTGCCAAGGACACAGTGCCGGGAGCAGCCTCAACCCCTGCCGCGGCGAGCGCTGGCGGGAGAAGTGGCTCCCGACGTGTCTCGCAGAAGCCCCCGAGCAGCTCGAGGTCCACTGGTCGGACCCCCGTGATTCCGCTAGGGTAAGTGGCTTCCCTGTCGATCCCGAGTATTTTTTGTTGGTTATGACTTGTGCTTACCGTCGCGTATGAGTTCTTTTTTTAGGGCGAAGCGCTCGTCGGAGGCTGAAGGTGGAGGCCGCGGCCAAGATGGCCGTCGGGGCCAGTCTTGCCGCCTCGTCCCCTTCGACCCTTGCCCCATGTGCGGCGTGGACGGCCAAGGCGCGGGAGGCGATAGGGCGCGGGCAGGCACAGGCCGCTGCGGAGCGAACTCGAGCGGAGGAAGTGGCGGGTCGACTCGTCGCATCGGCGAGGTCCGCCGGAGTGGCGGTCGAGGCCGTGCTCGCCACCCCCGTCGGAGGGGTGCGCGCCAGCAGCCTCGGAAGGCGTGGAGCCGGTGTCGACGACGACCGTGGTTGAGGGGGTTGATCCCTAGGCCGCCGTGGAGATGGAGGTGGTCGACTTGACCTCCGCCGGTGATGAAGAGACGCCAGAGCGCCCGGCGCCGAAGCGGTGGCCCGAGAACCTCACGTTGTGGGAGGTGCGTCAGCGGCGCGAGCGCGAGGAGAAGGCGCGGCAAGAGGAGGGAGCGATTGTCGCTGCGCCGGAGGTGCCGCCGTCGGTGGAGACCCCTATCGAAGGGGCCTCGGCGTCGCTCCCTGAGCCTGCCGAGGAGGGAGGACGGGCCGAGGAGCTCGAGGTGACGCCCGCGGCGGAGACAACGACGGCGGCGGAGATGGTGGTGGTGACGATCCCCCGGTCGGAGCCGGAGGGGGTTGTCGTGGCGCTGCAAGAAAGCAGCGCGACGGACGTGACAATGTACGAGGTGGCTGCTCGGCCTGTCGTCGAGGTCGGGCAGCCGTCTGCTCGAGGTGTTCTGCCCCCTAACTTAGTCGATGTGGAGGGAGGGGACCGCAGTGAGCCTACGACATTGGGTGCTAACGTGTGTTTTCTTCACCGCGCAGGGTTATTCTCACGGGGGGACCTCTTCCGCCTAGAGGCGATGACTCGGAGGGGCCGGCGGTGGCCCTGCAAGATGACTCTGAGGCCAGGAGTGCCTGGCTCGAGGGGGCGACCTCCTTCCCCACTTTGGCAGAGCGGGTGATGCTCCACGGGGGTGACCTCGAGATGCACCAGGGCATCATGCGGGAGGTCAAGGAGAGGATCGACCGCCGCAGCAAGTTCTGGGGGCAGGAGCCCCTCGAGCTGGCCAACCCCCAGGACCCAGGGCGCACCTTCTTCAAGCTCGATGATCAAGGCGAGCTCGGGGAGTGGGAGCACCTGGAGGAGTTCCGGGCGTGGCTTGCCCATGTGGTACGCGTGTCGACGGAGGTCGCTTCCGCGGATTTGTACCGGGGGATGGAAGTAAGCCTCGTTTTCTCTTTGATCTTGCTTGGGTCATTTGTTGTTCTTTTCTAATGACCTTCCTTTTTATCCCTGTCAGGTGTTGAGGGTGAGGTTGTACGATAAGTCTCAATTCATCCTCCGGGCGCAGGAGCAGTGGAGTCAGCTCCCCATCCTCCGCGCCTCGCTGGAGAAGGCGGAGGCCGAGGCAACCCAGGCGAAGGTCGAGGCGGCCACCGCGCAGGAGGGGGCCAAGGCCGCTCAGGAGGAGGCCTCCCGGGCACAGTCGAGGGCCGAGGCCGCCCTTAAGGAGGTTGTCGAGGTCGGGCAGCAGCGGGACGCTGCCCAGGAGGCCTGGTGTAAGGCGGAGGAGGAGTCCACTCAGCTGAGGAAGGAACTGGCTCGAGCGGCGGAACATGTTCGGCAGCTCGAGGCCGACCTGAAGCAAGCGGCTGCCTACCGCACCTCCCTCGAGGGGCGGGTCCGAGAACTCCAGGTGGATGTTCCACACCGTCTCCCGCGACCGCGACGCGCTGGGTGAGGTGGCGGCTAACCAGAAGAGGGCCCTCGATGGTACTGGCAAGATCATCGAGGACCTCCGAGCTAAAAACAACGAGCAAGCTGTAGAGCTCATCGACGTTCGCCACCAACTTTAGAGGGCTGAGGAGTACTACGTCACCCTGGAAGCACACGCCAAAGGTGGGTTTTTTAGAGATATTATTAAACTTGCCTATTTTCGACCCTTCCCCTGCTTTTTTGGTTTTGACGGAGTCCTCTATTTGTTCTGGCAGAACTCGAAGGGGACAAGGCTCGAGCCCACGAGGATCTGACCAGCTTGTGACGCCCCTTGTTGCTTTGTCGACGGCGCAACACGAGGTCACCGACTTTGAGGTCCCTTTTGCGTATGTGCTTGTCATGGTAGAGCCGCAGTGTCTGCTGGTACTTTGCCGATTTGAAGAGGGCCACGTCCCGGGCTTCCTCGAGCTGGTCGAGGGAGTCCTCTCGGGCTGCTGTGTTGGCTTGCTCGTTGTAAGCCTTTGATCGAGGGGACCCGTACTCGAGGTCAGTGGGGAGGACGGCCTTGGACCCGTAGACCAAGAAGAACGGGGAGAACCCTGTAGCTCGACTTGGCGTCGTTCTGAGACTCCATAGGATGGAGGGAAGCTCATCGACCCATCTCTTGCCGTGTTTGTTTAGCCGGTCGAAGATCCTTGGCTTGAGGCCCTGCAAAACCATACCATTGGCGCGCTCGACCTGGCCGTTAGTTCGAGAGTGGGCGACTGCAGACCAGTTCAACATGATGTTGTGGTGGTCACAGAAGTCCAAGAACTTTTGGCCGGTGAACTGCGTGTTTTTGTCGGTGATGATGGTATTGGGGACCCCGAAGCGGTGGACGATGTCGGTGAAGAACAACACAGCTTGTCGAGATTGAATGTTGGCGATGGCCCGAGCCTCGATCCATTTCGAGAACTTGTCTATGGCCACGAGGAGGTGGGTGTGGCCACCATTGGTTTTCTTCAGGGGCCGACCATGTCGAGCCCCCATACTGCGAATGGCCAAGTTATGGGTATCATCTGAAGAGCTTGGGCGGGTAGGTGGGTCTGCCTGGCGTAGAATTGTCATCCCTTGCAAGATAGAACGAGTTTGGTAGCATCGGCGACGGCTGTCGGCCAGTAGAAGCCTTGTCGAAAGGCGCTTCCTACCAGCGTTCTTGGCGCCGCGTGGTGGCCGCAAGCCCCCGAGTGTAGGTCCTTCAGTCGTGCCCTCCCTCCTCGAGGGTGAGGCATCGTTGAAGTACACCAGTAGGGCAGCGTCGATATAGCTCGCGGCCATCCCCATACAATACGTAGTTTTGGCGCGTCGGGCTTCGGTGCGGTCCTCTGGGAGCTCGCCCCATATCAGATACTCGAGGTAGGGTGTGCGCCAGTCCGTCGAGGGGTTGGTGTTGCGGTTGTCTCGTCGATCTCCATGACCTCTCCTCCATTCGAGGGAGGATCGGTCGAGGAGGAAGGGTCGATCCCTTGCTCGAGGGCGGGAGCCCCCGAGCCTAGGTCGACGGACGGCTTGTGAAGGTCCCTCGAGAAGACGTCGGGAGGGACTGTACCTCGAGTGGACGCGGTTTTGGCTAGCTCTTCAGTGGCTTCGTTGTACCGGCGGGCGACGCGGTTGAGCTCGAGGCCGTAGAATTTGTCCTCGAGCTTTCGGACCTCCTTGCAGTAGGCTTCCATCTTGGGGTCGTGGCAGCTCGAGGCTTTCATCACCTGGTCGATCACAAGTTGCGAGTCCCCTCGAACGTCGAGGCGTCGAACCTCGAGCTCGATGGCGATGCGCAGACCGTTGACGAGGGCCTCGTACTCGGCTACATTGTTGGAGGCGGGTGTCGGGTACGAAGGTAAGGGTACCCTAAACCCTTCGATAAATGAACGCTAAACATAGCAACCATTTTTAAGGCAGGGACCAACCCACTACTCGGTAAGGTGCGACCCATCACTCGAAGTCCCCCCTACACCGGCTGTGGCAACGAGTCGCGGGCCGACCCACTTCGACGAAAAATGATGGACCGAGGAGGCGAGCGAACGACCCCCCGGCTCCACCTCGACGCCGAATGACGGACCGAGGGGGCGAACGAACGACCCCCCGGCTCCTACCTCGACGAAAAATGACGGACCGAGGGGGCGAGCGAACGACCCCCCGGCTCCCACCTCGACGACGAATAACGGACCGAGGGGGCGAGCGAACGACCCCCCGGCTCCTACCTCGACGATAAATGACGGACCGAGGGGCGAGCGAATGACCCCCCCGGCTCTTACCCCGACGAACGAAGGATGGACGAGGGGTCGAACGAACGACCCCTCGACCTCTACCTCGACCTCTACCTCGACCTCTCCGACCCCGTCTCTGCTCTGACCCCGTCGACGCTTCGATCTCTACCTCGACCAGGGGTCGAGCGGACGACCCCTGGACGAGGGGCTCGATTAACCCAACTGCTCCCGGCATGGGTTAAAGTGAACCCACCTAACGACATGGGCGCCCGCGTCCGCTGTCAAATCTGTCGACTCCCCGTCAAGTCCCCGATTCCTGTCAACTGTGCCGCCACTGTCGCCACTACACGAGTACGGACTCCAACAGTACCCCTCGGAAAGTGAACAGTGCGACCCTCGACGACGACTTCGGGAACGCGACAGAGCCACTCAGGGCTCGACCCCTCCCTCGACCGGGGGGCTCGACCCCTCTCTCCAACAACTCCAGTACGGAAGCCGTCCCATCCGCCCCGTCCCGCTTCAGCCGTGGGATTCGTGCCCGCCTGCGGACGCCATGTTGCGGCGACTTCTACTGCCGCCACGACCGGGGACGTTAGAACGACGGGAAGGCCATGCCGCCACAATGCTCAACGTCTCTCCGCCAACACTATGCCGCGGATACGCTACCCATACTGCCACAGTTAGGACCCTGTACCCTCAGACCTCCCCTTGGCCTATAAAAGGGGACGCCGAGGTAGAAGACGGGGATCGGGGTCTTCTTTCTTTTTGGACGGCCAGAGCTTGAAACCTCCGGGACCTCAGTTCAGACTCTGACACTCCACACTCCACACACCCCGCCACTCGATCGACCCCTCGGGTGGCCAACTCCGTGTAACACAGCTTGTACCCCCCCTGTACGAGCACGTTTTGGGTGCGAGATAATACAAGTCATCCTCCCCGCGCTGGACGTAGGGCCTTCTTTGCCCGAACCAGGATAAACCTTGTGTCCATCTTGCATCACGTCTGAGCGAGGGAGCACGCGATATACAAATTTACTCGTTGGTGGTCTTGACCCCCGGGTCATAACATCGACAGTTGGCGCACCAGGTAGGGGGATTCGCGTGTCGATCAACTCCGAACTACTCTCTCAGATGGATTCTACCATCCCACCGTTCCCGTTCACCACCGTCATCTGGTTCGGCAGTCTAGGGTTCGTTTCCACGGACCAGGGCGACTTCATAGTCTTTCCCTCCGCCCGTGGCCTAGACGTCAGCAGTTCCGCTGCGCCGGAGCCAGCAAGGATCAGGCGACGGTCCCTCCGCTTGCGTCTCTGGCCTGCGATCAGGAGGAGGCGCGAGCGGCTCCGATGCGCTCGCCGTCGTGTGAGCTCTGGGGTGCCGGATGCCGTTCCCCCGGTCCCGGTTGGCGACGCGGCCCCTTCTCCTAGGGGTCCGCTTGACCCACGCTTGTGGGTCGAGGGCGGGCGTCCCCCCGAGCGGGACTTCGGCTCTGCCACGTCGTCGTCCCCAGAGGCTCCCGTGGTCTCTCCGACACCCTCGACCCCGTCACCACCCGCGTGACCCGTTCCCGTACGGGCTCCGCAACAGCGCCGGACTCTACTCTACTTTCGCAGGGCCACGGATACATACATATGACGAGTCTCCATGGACTCCGTCGTGGGCGAAGGCCGATCCCGCAACCACCTCTTCACCGGGCGAGCCAGAACTGCCCCGTACGTGGGGCACGTTACGGCGGCGCCTAGAGGAGGAAGAAAGGGGTAGGGCCTTCCCCCGCTTCTACCACGCCGACCCCGACTCGGACTCTCCCGACGAGAGTTACGACTCCACCCGGAGTGCTTCCACCTCGATGAGCAAGCCGATCCTCTGGACAACGTCGACGACACCGCGGCCACCGAAGAAAGAGGGGGGCCAACGCCACGCCAGCTCAAGATGCCATCTCCCCAAGTCCTCATAGAACCGATCCACCCCCCGACGTCCAGATTACACAGGTCCGAGAGCTTCTCAGCAAGCTCGAGAGGAGCGCCTGCGTCTTCAGCAGCTCGAACACGCCCTCGAGCGGGATCGAGGGCGTCCTCAGGGTGGAGGCGCTCGCGAGCGGGCCCGGGAAGTCCACCGGCAGATCGTCGAGGAGGGGAACGTCGAACCCCGAGTCTTCAACCGCGCCAGCCAGAATGTTGTAGCAGCCGCCATGCTGCTCCGCGACATGCCTACGCCATCGACCCCCCAGGCACGGCGTATTAGGGACGAAATCCAGGGGCTTCTCCAAACTGCGGCCGTACAGCAAGCGGAGAGCTCAGCCTCGAGGCGTCGAGGGGCTGCCTCTGAGCGACAAGCAGCGCCCCCTCGACAAAATCAGGAGGTCTCCGTCCACCAGAACAAGGCGCCCCAGGGCCAGGTCGAGCGACGACGGGTTCAGGAACGCCTCGTCGACGACCTCCCCCCTCGGGTGAACAATCGACGTCGGTACGGCGACGCCGAGGCTCGAGGCTACAGGGCTCACCGAGGTGGGCGCTACGACAGCGACGAAGACCAATGTCGGTCTTCGGAGCCGCCGGGGCCCCGAGTCTTCGGTAGAACCATCCGGCAGGCCTCCCTGCCCGTACATTTCCGTCCACCCACCAGACTGGTCAAGTACAACAGCGAAACCAAGCCTGAGCTCTGGCTTGCCGACTTCAGGCTGGCATGCCAGCTGGGTGGAGCCAACAATGACCACATCATCATTCGGCAACTCCCACTGTTCCTCTCTGACACCGCTCGAAGATGGCTCGAGGAGCTACCCCCGGACTTGATCCAGGACTGGTCCGACCTGGTCCGGATCTTCGAGAGCAACTTCAAGGGCACCTACGAGCGGCCCGGCAACGCCTGGGACCTTCGCAGCTGCAAGCAGAAGCCAGGGAGACCCTCCGCGCCTTCACCCGCCGATTCTCGATGCAGCGCACCGCACTGACCCATATCTCCGACCACGAGGTCATCACGGCGTTCATCGCTGGGACAACCTGCAAGGAGTTGGTGCGGGAGCTGGGGCGAAACACCCCCAAGACCGCCAACGAGCTCATGGATGTCATCGCCAACTACGCAGCTGGCGAAGAGGCTGTTGGCGCATTCTTCCATATTCCCCCAGGGAAGGGGAAGGGCAAGGCGGATGAGCTCGGGGGCTCGGACGATGGGCCCAAGAAAAACAATGGGCCCAGAAGGAACAACGACGGCAACGGCGGCCGGAAGAAGAAGAAGAAGAACCAACCGGGCCGACGCAACGTCGAGCCCAACGTCGAGCCCGACGACCTTGTCGCTACGGCGGACAAGAAGAAGCCTCGAGGGCCCCCTCCCGACGGGGGCGTGTTCGATAAGATGCTGAAGGATCCTTGCCCCTATCATATGGGACCGGCCAACCACCGCCTCGAGGAATGCCGCATGCTCCGAAAGCACTTCGTCCCTCCTGGCTTCAGGAGAGATGACGGCAAAGAAGACCCGCCCTATGACGCCCACGTCAGGGGCGACGTCAAGAAAGGAGGCTTCCCTGAAATCTACGACTGCTACATGATCTACGGGGACCCTCGACTCGCCTCACCACGCGCCAGCGCAAGTGGGAGCGTCGAGAAGTTTTTTCCGTTCGGGCCCAGGCCCCGCGGTACCTCGACTGGTCCCATACGCCGATCACCTTTGAGCAGGACGACCACCCCGAGCACATCCCCAACGCGGGGCTTACCCGCTCGTCGTCGGCCCGATCATCCTCAACACCCACCTCACCAAGGTACTCATGGATGGGGGGAGCAGCCTCAACATCATCTACGCCGAGACCCTCGACCTCCTGGGGATCCCGAGGACCATGCTCCTGCCCAGCGCGGAGGGGGGGGTTCCATGGGATCGTCCCGGGAAAAAGGCGCTCCCGATCGGCCGCATCAAGCTACCGGTCTGTTTCGGCGTCCCCTCGAACTTCCGAAAGGAAGAGCTGACCTTCGAGGTGGTTGCGTTCTGAGGCATCTACCACGCCATCATCGTAGACCGGGATACGCCAAGTTCATGGCGGTCCCGAACTACACCTACCTCAAGCTCAAGATGCCGGGGCCCTCGGGGTCATCACCGTCGACACCCCCTACGAGCACGCATACGACTGCGACGTCGAGTGCGTGGAAAAAGCCGAGGCCCGTGAGGATTTGGCTATCCTCGCGGCCCTCGACGACTTGTCGGGAGAGATCCCCGACCACAAGCGACACGCTAGCAACTTCAAGCCGGCGGAAGACACGAAGACCGTCCCGCTCGACCCCGGCCTCGCGGATGGGAAGGCGCTGACGATCAGTGCCACCCTCAAGCCCAAATAGGAAGCAGTGCTCGTCAACTTTCTCCGTGCGAATGCCGACGTGTTCGCATGGAGTCCCTCAGATATGCCGAGCATTCCGAGGGAGGTCGTCGACACTCCTTGGCCCATCCGAGCTGGGCCCCAAACCGTGAAGCAACGCCTGCGCCGCTTCGACGAGGAGAAGCGCAGGATCATCGGGGAGGAGGTCGACAAGTTTTTGAAGGCCGGATTCATCAAGGAGGTGCATCATCCCGAGTGGTTAGCTAATCCCGTGCTTGTAAAGAAAAAAAGGGAAGGATAAGATGTGTGTAGACTACACCATTTTTGAATAAGCATGTCCTAAAGTTCGTTTTCCTTTACCACGTATCGATCAAATAGTAGATTCCACTTCGGGATGTGAAACCCTTTGCTTCCTTGTAGCTATTCCGGCTACCACCAAATAAAGAGAAGAGTCCGATCAGCTCGCGACCTCCTTCATCACTCCTTCGGCATGTTTTGCTACCTCACCATGCCCTTCGGCTTGCGAAACGCCGGTGCCACCTACCAGCGATGCATGCTCCACGTCTTGGGGAAACACATAGGGCCGACCGTCGAGGCCTACGTCGATGACATCATGGTCAATCCAGAACAATCAGAAACTTGGTCGGAAGACCTCGAGATCGCGTTTGGTGCCTCAGGGCTAATCGCATAAAACTGAACCCTGAAAATTGTCTTCGGGGTCCCTCGAGGCATGCTCTTAGGGTACATAGTTTCCCAGCGCGGCATCGAGGCCAATCCAAAAAGGTGACCCGCCATCACGAGGATGGGCCCGATCAACGACCTCAAGAGCGTGCAAAGGGTTACTGGGTCCTCGCCGCCCTCAGTCGCTCATCTCGAGGCTCGGAGAGAAGGCCCTACCCCTTTAAACCGCCTCCTGAAGAAGACGGAACACTTTGTGTGGACCGCCGAAGCCGAGGAATCGCTCTCGAGGCTCAAGGCCTTGCTCACCTCGCCCTCGGTCATGGTCCCCCCGAGCCCGGCCCGAGCCCCTCTTGCTCTATGTCCAGCAACTACCCAGGTAGTCAGCGCGGTCATAGTAGTCGAGAGGGAGGAGGAAGGAAAACGCCCTGCCGGTTCAGAGGCCTGTCTACTTCATGAGCGAGGTCCTTTCCGAGACCAAGACGAGGTACCCCCACATCTAGAACTGATGTACGCGGTCGTCCTCACTGGCGTAAGCTCAAACACTTTCCGGGCCCCCCGGGTCACTGGGTCTCATATTTCCCCCTCGGAGAGATAATCCAAACCGGGAGGCATCAGGAAGGATCGCCAAGTGGTCCGCCGAGCTCATGGGGAGACCCTCTCCTACCCCCTGGGAAGCCATCAAGTCTCAGGTACTGGCAGATTTCGTTGCAGAATGGACTGACACCCATCTACCCCCAGCGCAGGTTCAGAGCGAGCTCTGGACCATGTACTTCGACGGGTCGTTGATGAAGAGGGGAGCAGGCGCCGATTGCTATTCATATCACCCTCAGGGTCCATATGCACTATGTTGTCCGCCTCCACTTCCCCTCCTCCAACAACGTCGCCGAGTACGAGGCCCTCGTCAACGCCTACGCATCGCCATCGAGCTCGGGTTCGACCCTCGACATTCGAGGGACTCTCAGTTGGTGATCGACCAAGTGATGAAAGACTCGAGCTGCCACGACCCTAAGATGGAAGCCTACTGCAAGGGGTCCGAAGGCTCAGGACAAGTTCTAACGGCCTCGAGCTCAACCACGTAGCCCGTCGGTACAACGAAGCTGCCGACGAGCTGGGCCCAAAAACGCGTCTACTCGAGGCACGGTCCCTCCCGACATCTTCTCGAGGATCTGCACATGCCATCGTCGACCTGAACTCGGGGGGTCCCGCCCTTGAGCAAGGGGTCGACCCACCCCCCCTCGACCGATCCCCCCTCGAGCGGGGAGAGGTCATGGGATCGACGGGCCGTCGCAGCGTCAACCCCTCCGATGGATTGGCGCGCGCCTTACCTCGAGTACCTGACGCAGGCGAACTCCCGGAAGACCGCACGGAAGCCCGTCGAGTAGCTCGACGTGCCAAAACCTACGTCCTATACGGGATAGCCGCGAACTATATCGATGAAGCCCGTCGGTGTACTCCAACGCTGCCTCACCCTCGAGGGGGGGAGGCATTGCTGAAGGAATCTACACTCAAGGGCTTGTGGCCACCACGCGGCGCCGAGAACGCTGGTAGGAAGTGCCTTTCGACAGGGCTTCTACTGGCCGACGGCCGCAACGACGCCACCAAACTCGTTCGATCCTGCCAGGGATGCCAGTTCTACGCCAAGCAAACCCACCTACCCGCCCAAGCCTTCAGATGATACCCATAATTTGGCTGTTCGCATATGGGGCTCGACATGGTCGGCCCCTGAAAAGAACCAAGGGTGGCCACACTCACATTCTTGTGGCTATCGATAAGTTCTCGAAGTGGACGACTCACCCACGTTAACATCCAGTCTCGACAACCTGCATTCTTCACCACACATCCACCGCTTCGGGGCCCCAAGTCATCATCACCGACAATGGCACCAGTTCACCGGCCAAACGTTCCTACTTCGTGACCATCACCACATCAGGGAATTTGGTCCCGTTCCCACCCTCGAACTAACGTCGGTCGAGCGGGCCAACGGTATGGTTTTGCAGGCCCAAGCCAAGGATCTTCACCTGAACAGGGATGGAGAGGTGGTCGAGGACTCCCGCTGTGCTATGGAGTCCCGAACGACCCCCAAGTCAAGCCCGGGTTCTCCCTTCTTCTTGGGCACAGGTCCGAGCCGTCCCCCCACTGACCTCGAGACGGGTCCCCCCTTTACTAAAAGCTACAGTGACAAGCCAACACTAGCCCAAGGACTCCCTTACCCTCGAGGAAGCCCGTGACTCCCCTTCAACCCAGTACCAGCAGGGCGCTGCGGTGCTACCCCCACAAAAACTGCCAAAAGGGACCTCATCCGGCGACCTCGTTTCTGCGCCGCGACAAAGCAACAAGGGCGTCCAAGTTGACACACCTTGGGAGGGACCCTTCATCGTGGAGAGTCGAAAGCCCGGCACTTACAAACTAAAACAAAAGGGGGAGATCTTCACCAACGCGTGAACATCCAACAGCACTCGCTTCTATCCCTAACCCGGGGGCCTTGTACATTTTCGCATTTTTTTGTACAAATTCTCGAATAAATAAAATGTTCTCGAAGCACATTCACTTTCGTTCGCAAACTCGAAGTAGCCCGACTTTGCCGGACAAATCGAGCTCCCCCGGGGCTGACAACACCCCCCCCAAGTCCCCAAAAAAACCCGAACGCCTTTCGAATTCAACCCCCCTCTCGTCTTCCCCGGACGTTTCATAACTAAGTAAAGGCCCTCGAACTCCCTAAGGGTCGAGGGTGTCGCACCAACCCACCACGCCCCAGGCACGTTTCCCCACCTCACCACCCCCCTTCCGGAATAGACTGCCGAATACTTATTCACAAGCTTCGACTTAGGCAAAAAACAAGAAAAGCTGGGAAAGGGAGAAATAACGAACAACCCGTCCATACACAAGGTACCTCACTTTGCCTCACAAAGTCAGCCTCCCCGGGGAATGGGGGCACCCCCTCCTAAGTCCCCGAAAAACTCAACTTTTTCCAAACCTCGACCTCCCCCTTCTTTCCCTCATACGTTTAATAACTAAGCAAAGGCCCTCGAACTCCCTAAGGTCTGGTGCCTCGAGCCAGGGACTCACCTATCCCCGGGGGTACGGTATCCCCCTCGCCACCCCCCCTTCCAGGATCGAGCGTGCGTCGAACACTTTTTTCACAAGCGTCGACTCACAAGAAAAGCAAGGAGCTCGAAAAAACAAAAAAAAACTTTGTGCATCCGATCAAAATCATTATATACAAAAAGCCCTCGGGCTTGGCATTTTTATCATACAAAGGCCTAACAAATTACATGGACCTTATTTCCCAAAGGGCTCCCGGGCCCGGACACCCTCGACACCTTCCGGGGGCTACTCTCCACCAAGGGGATCACCTCGGGTTCGAAGATTTCACCCTCCCTCCACACCTTGCATATCCATCAACTCCTGGCACTTTCGCGCTTCTCCCCTGGGTCCCTGGGGTGGGGTGGCGAAACCCTCGACACGAGGTTGGGTCTACGTCGTAAAGCAATTAACGACCGCAGGGCCCGATTCCGCCCACATGCAGGGGGCTCGAACGTTCTCCGTCCCCCCCCCCACTCATGGGTAGAAGCGCCAGCAGGGAGTCCCCTCGACACCCCCCCTACCTCCGGCTCCGGCCTGACCGAAGGTCTTGCAGAAGGTGTTGATGGCCCGCAACGTCGCTTGGGGTTCGCCTCATGCCAAGCCCTGGAGTTTGTCCAGGTCCTTGGGGGCCCGGGGGGCATTATCCTTCGCCGCCTGCCAAAACAAAGCACCAACAGTCAAAACCCAAAAAACAGAAAGGGGTCGAGGCAGGACAAATCTGCAACACCCCAAACACTCACCTTGGCTGCACGTCCGGGTGGGGTTAGGCCCGCTCGGTCTCCTCGAGCTGGCGTCCCCCGGGCGCGACAAGGTCGAGGACTACCCTGACCTTGGGCCCCGAGGCCCTCGATGGTTTTGCCTGCACATCGAGGGCCCTCTTCTTGTTCCCTCGCCACCAAAACCCGGGAGGCCCCCCGCGGCCAGTTTTTTTCCCCGGGGGGCCAAAAACGTCGCGCTCGGGGGGAAGGGGGCGGGGTCCCCCCGAGCCCTCGGATCCTTCCGTCCCCGGGCCAAACCCCCTCCTTCACCGGCACCTCCCCTGGGCCCCTTTCGCTTGGCTTTAAGGGCAGCGCCCCCTTCCCCCCCCCGCCCCCTGACGGTCGACTGAAGGGCGATGCGGCCCCCCTTGCGCCGCCAAGGGGCCCCCGGGGTTCCTTCTGCACGACTCGTGGGGGCCCCCCGCATGGCACCCCTTCGACTCGGCATCCTTCCGGAAGCCCCGTCCACCTTTTTGCGGGGCACCTCATCCTCCCCCAAAACCCCGAGGCGGGGAGGGTCGGATTGCTCCTGCCCCGAGGATGTACGGGGCTTCTCGTAAACCGACCCGCAGCACTGACGAGAAAAAACGAGGACAAACAAAAACCAAAAAATTTTGAGTACGTAAAGGGAAACAAACCCAAAAACCCCCACCCCCCGGGGTAGCCTGGGGGCAACCTCCCCGCGCCCCGAGTCTCAAACCAACCCATACTCCTCGACGTGCCCCCACCGGGGACTCGCCTGGTCTCGAGCTGAGAAAATCCTGGGGGTCGGGGGCCCCAATTCGAAACCTCCGGGTCCGGCCACCACGGCGGCGATCCTCTTCAACCATCCCCGTGACGTCCCGCCAATCCCCCCCCCCTTTAAACGAAAGGGGGGGAATTCCTTCCCTTTTCCCTCCCCGTCCTCGGGGCCCCCTCGCGGGGACGCGAGGGGCCCCCCAAGGGGCCCTCGCCACCGTAGAAGAAGACCCCGGCCAGTAAAGGGGCCCCCCATAAAACTCAAAAAAATTAACACCCAGCAAGGCAAACCCACTCCCAGTGGTCGGTATGTTACCTCAGAAAAACGCCCCCCAGCCCGGGGAGGCCGGGCCCCCCGGGGTTCCCCCAGGACCAAAAACTGGTCGTCCCCGCCGAGCCCACCACTCGGGTACCACCCGTCCACCTCGGGGTGGACTCCATAAAAACCCGCCCTCCCCGCGGGCGTTCCCTGGGGCCCCCGCCCAACCCCCCCCCCTCGAGCTCCACGTCGGGGGGGCCCCGGGCCGGCCCGGGGGCGGCCCTCCGCTCGAACCCCGGGTCGAGCCTCCACCAACTAGGCCTCGGCCAACCCCCCGGCTTGGGGGGACCGGGGGCCTCCCCCCGTTCGCGGGGCCGGGGGCCCACCACCCCCCCCTCCTCGCCGCGATCGCCTCGGGGAACCCACCCCCCCGGGGCCCAGTGCGACATCTTCCACGGCCGCGCGGCCCTCGACCGTCCCCGGCGACCCCCGCCGCCCGGGTAGCCCTGGGGGCAGAGCGGGGGGGCCCGCCCCCCTCTCCAGTGGGGCAGGGCCAAGCCCTGGCCAGTCCCCCCCTCACGCCCCCCGGGGCCCTTGGTGCCTCCCGCCTGGGGGGGAAAATCGAAGGGGCGAGCTGCGGGACCGGGCCCCGGGGGTTGCTTGACCGCAGCCCCCGTTTTCGCTTTTTGCAGGGGCGAGGCACCTCCTGCGGGGCTTCGACCTATAAAAAACACGGTGCAATGATAACACATCATTCCCCCACAAAAAAAAAATAAAAAACAACCCCATAAAAACACTTACCCTGGGGGGCCCCCCCTTTTGGCCGGGGACCGCGGCTGGCAAACCCTTTTTACACCACCGCCCGGGGGGGTCGAGGGGGGCCCGGCACCGTCCCCGGCGGGGCCGGCCCACCCGCCCCTTTTCCGGGGCCCCACCTCGCCGACCCCGGGCCCGTGCGCTCGCGCGGCCGTCGGGCTCGCTCAAAACACCCCCCGACGAGAACGCCGTCTGCAGCGCTCTGCCCGAACTTCTTTCCCCCGAACCCCGGGGGCCCCCCCCCCCTCCCCCGCCCACGTAGGGCCCGACCTCGAGTCGACCCCTCCCCTCCCCGTTCAACGGCCGCCTGTTCAGGCATCGTCTCCTCCTCCTCCACTCCTCCATTCACCTCCCCGGTCCTCACCCCTCGTCCTCCTCTTCCGAGGGCACAACCCTCTCGGGCCCCCTTCCCCCCTGACACCCCCCGCGCCTTTTCAAATTTCTCTCCCCCGGGGGCCCCTTAAAAGTGGCCCCTTTTTGGTTTATCCTTTGGGCCTTTCTTCTCCGCTGGGGCGCCTCGCCCCTTCCGGGGCCCCGGTCCTCCTTCACCGGGGGGGCGAGGGTCTAGAAAATTCCCCGGGGAAAGCAGGCAGTTAAGCACGGCAAAGGACAAAGGGGCGAGCGCGGGATTTAACCAAGGAAAGGCCTTACCAGAAAAACCCTCGTCCGGTTCAGGGACTTACGATGTTTTTTGGGGCGAACACCCCGCGAAAAGGGGCGACGCGGCGGACCACCCATCCGGGAGTTCTTCTTCGGCGAAGCGACCCCCCCAGAGACCCCCCCCCCGGACCCTCTCGCATGCGGAGGGGTCAGCCACAGGGGACACCCCCCCCGGGGGAAAAGGGCGCGGGGTCTTCGCCGTGAGCCCCTTCTCCTTCAGACCCTGACGCGCCCAAGCCTCGAGGCGGCCCCCTCTTTTCTCGAGACCCATTCCCCCGTCGGGGGGGCTCGAGTGTCCTCCCTGTAAAACCCCGGGCAATCGCGCGTTCCTCATAAAAAACCCGGAATGCCCTCCATGGCCGGGACAACTTCGCCGGAACCAACCTTCGGCCGCTTACAGATGCTTCAGCACCCCCCTGACCATCCGCGGGTACCCCTGTCGACCGAGCGTGGAAAAATGCGGGGGCCCGAAGATAGGACCACAGCTCCCATGGGGGTCCCCCAGGTAGCATTCGCACACCGCGGGGGGGGACCACCGCCTGGCAAAACCGTTGGGGGAGGGCTGGGGGTCCACGCCGAAAGGGGGAACCCGCACAGAAAGCGGGGGGTGGGGAAAACCCTCCCGCGGGAAAATCCGAACGACACCACAACCCCTCCGGGGTTGGGGGCGGGTGGTTCAACGGGGGGAAACACCCCCCACCCTCCGCCGTGGTAGGGCCGGAGAAACCACTCCCACCAACCCCTCAGTGCAGGGTCACCAAGGAGGGGGCCGTCATCGGGGGGCCACGAGGTCGAACTTGGCCATGGGAGGGGTTTGCTCGGGGTTGGGGGGGCGGGACTTCCCTATCCTTCTCTCTCTCCCCGCCGCCAAGTTTCCCCGGTCGCGGGGGGCCAAGGCAGTAGCGGGGGAAGGGCAAGGAAAAAAAGGCAAGGGGCAGGAAGCCAAAAGTCGGGGAAAAACCCCGACTCCTCACCTTCGCTACTTAAAAAGCGGGGGGCCCAAAGACGGGGCCACAACAGGCAAGAGAATCCCGCATTTAATTCGCCTGTACTCCCTTCCCGATTCCCCAGTAAGGCATTCCCCCCCATCACGGGGGCCGCGCCGCACTCCCCCCTGAACCGCCCTGTTCGCCGACGGCCCCGCCTAAAAAGGCACGCGGCGGGGGGAAGTCAATTTTAAAGGAAGGAATCTTAGGCCCGCAAAGCTGGCCCTCAAAGGGGGGTTCACAGCACCCTCGAGTACCCAGCCAAAATGCCTCAGGTTTTGGCCTCGGTCCACCCCCAAAATCTCGGGGGAAAAAGGGCCCGGGGCCACAACGGCTCGATAGCCCCCCTCGATCCCCCGGGCCCCGACGGGCTTGGTCGTAAACTGCATCGTTCCCGACCTCGAAGGGGTAAAGGCTGTCCCGCCCGGGGTTTTGACACCTCCCTCAGACCCCAGCACAGGTATGCCCCCCAATTCAATACAAAACCACCTGTTTTTTCCCCCGGTCCAAAAGGGGTGACTCCCCCCCCCCCAATAGCGTTATGACGAACCACCGTCAAATTTTGGGGGTAAAGGGGTGGCCCTTACATGGGTTTTTGACACCGCCCTCGTTACCTGAGGTCGAAGGACCCAGGGTTAACGACCCCGTCCCCCAAAAACTTAGGGGGCGAAGGCTGGCCCACGAACGATTCGACACCGCCCTCGGTACACGAGTGGGGTTCCCCGGGGAGCCGAGAACAATTCGAGCTCCGGGCATATTCGAGGCTACCTAGGAACACCAAAGGGGCCCAAACCCGGGACACGACCACCAACTCCTACGAAGGGGGGGGCACCTTGGTGATCCACAGGTAGTTTTTTGTAACCTACTTTTCTTAAAATGAACCCTCCGGGCCCTATCGACCCTATCGAAAGGGCACGATTCTCATTTGGGTTTTTTTTCCCCACAGGCACCATTTCTAAGGACTCATGCCCAGAATACTCACCGGGACTTCGGGCTCGCCTAACAGGATCAGATGCTCCACCCCACAATCCAACAAAAGGGGGCGTGGGAAGCGCTAGAGTATGAAGGCCACCATTCGGGCTCAGGGCCCACTACCACGGCACCTCCGATGAAGAGGGTCGAAAAACTCGTAACCTGGCGCAGATCAAAACCCTCGGGCGGGGCCCCTGACTCCAGTGGTGCTCGAGGAGCGAAGGCTGGCCCTCGGTGGGTTTTAACACCGCCCCAACCCTTTTCTTTTCGGGGGAAAGGAAGGGGAACGCCCCCTCGACGGGTCCACGTCTCCAAGTATCCTTAAAAAAATCCTCGTACAACATATCAAGCCCCCAGAGGAGTTCTTAATACTCCTCTAGGTTCGGGGCTCCCCCCGCGGGGCACTCGCCGCCCCCCCGGGGAACGGCTCAGGCAAAACCCCGGCAATCCTTACTCCCCTGAAAAACACGTACTTTTACCCCCAAAGGGGTTTTAAATCACCCTCGGGGGCCTCGGGGCTACTGCGGGGATAAAGGAAGGGGACCCAAAACCCCCTTGAAAAATTTTTAACCAAAAATAGCAACCATTTTTAAGGAGGGACCACCCCAAACTCGGAAGGTGCCCCATCACCGAAGTCCCCCCCCAAACCCCCGTGGCAACGGCGTGGGGCCGCCCACTTCGACAAAAATGACGACCGAGGGGGGGGGCGAACGACCCCCCGGGGCCACCTCGAGCCGAATGACGGACCGAGGGGCGAACAAAAAACCCCCCGCTCCTACCTCACGAAAAATGACGGGGCCGAGGGGCGAGCGAACACCCCCCGGCTCCCACCTCGACACGAATAACGACCGGGGGGCGAGCGAAGACCCCCCCCCTACCCTCAATAAATGGACCCGGGGGGGAGCGAACGACCCCCCCCCCCCCCCCCCTCTTTTCCCCCACGAACGAAATGGAGGGGGCGAACAACACCCCCGCCTCTACCCCCACCTCTACCCCCCTCTCCGACCCCGTCTCTTCCCACCCCGTCGACGCTTCGATTCTACTTGACCAGGGTCACGGAAACCCCCGACAGGGGGTCGATTAACCCCCAATGCCCCCATGGGGTTTTAAAGTGAACCCACCTAACACAAAGGCTCCCCATCCGCTGTCAAATCGCCCCAATCCCCCCCAAAACCCCCATTCCGTCAACTTCTGCCACGTCGCCCCACACAGTACGGGGTCCAACAGTACCCCTCGGAAAGTGAAAATGCGACCCCCGACACGACTTCGGAACGCGACAAACCCACCAGGGGCCCACCCCTCCCCGACCGGGGGGGCCCCCCCCTCCAACAACCCCCTATGGAAACCCCCCCATCCGCCCCGTCCCGCCCAGCCGTGGGGGTTTGTCCCGCCGCGGGGGCCCCTGTTGCGGCAACTTTTCTATCCGCCCCGACCGGGGACCCCAAAGGGGGGGAAGGCCATCCCCACAATGCTAAAAGTCTCTCCCAAATATCCCGGGGAGCTACCCCCAAAAAGCCCCATTAGGGCCCCCAAAACCCCCGGACCCCCCTTGGGGCCAAAAAGGGGGGCCCGGGTAAAGACGGGGGGCGGGGTTTTTTTTTTTTTACGACCAAGCCTTAAACCCCCGGACCTCATTTTTATACCTGACACCCAAAAACTCCACACCCCCCCACTCGATCGACCCCTCGGGGGGGCCAACCCTGTAAAAAGTTTACCCCCCCCCCCCCCCTTACGAGCACATTTTGGGGCGAGATAAACAATCTCCTCCCCCCCCGGGACGTAGGGCCTCTTTGACAAACCGGGGAAAAACCTTTTTCCATCTTGCATCACGTCTGAGAGAGGAGCAGCGATATACAAATTTCTCGTTGGTGGTCTTGACCCCCGGGGCATAACACCGACACAGGGAAGGGAGGCGGTGACGAGCGCATGTGGACCCTTGGGGGTGATAAAAAAAAAAACCGACCCTCCCCCTCTTCTCAATATCCGCGAAGACATGTCCAGACTGGGGCTGAAAAAAAACCCCCAAAGGGGGGGGGTTTTAGTATCGTCCATTCTGCAAGAATCTGCCAATCCCCAAAATTTAGGCCTTTCCGAGGGCGTAGGAAAGTTCCCCCCATGAGCTCGACCGCCCTTGGGGATTCTCGACCCTCCTGTTTCGGATTATCTCCCCGGGGGGAAAAATGAGCCCCTTTTTTCCGGGGGCCTGGGGAATAGTGCTTGAGTTTTCCCCCGGTGGGACGAGGCGACAACAGCT
Organism: Microstegium vimineum; assembly: GCA_022036555.1. Lineage (NCBI taxonomy): Eukaryota > Viridiplantae > Streptophyta > Magnoliopsida > Poales > Poaceae > Microstegium > Microstegium vimineum. The sequence goes on from CM039124.1 coordinate 60,019,527, forward strand.
TCTGAATGTGGGGGTACTCATTTTGGGGTTTTGAAGCACCTCGCTTATAAGTAGACAGGCCTCTGAACCCGCAGGGTTTCCCTCTTCACCCCCCCGACTAAGGCAGCGCTGACAACCGGGTATTGCGCAACATAGAAAAAAGGGGGGTCGGCTGGTTTGGGGCCCCCCAAAAGGGGGGCGAGGTGATAAGGATTTGAGTTTTGAGAGCGACCCTCGCCCGATGGTCATGTAAGGTTCTTTTTTTTTTAAGGGGGAAAGATAAAGGGGGGTGTTTTTCCCCCCCTGAGATGAACCGGCTGAGGGCATGAGGACCCTTTTTACCCTTTGTACCCCTTAAATCGTTTTTCCCCAAACCCATGATTCGGTTCCCTTTCTCAGGTTGGCCTCGACCCCATTGGGAAACAGTACCCAGGACTGCCCGAGGGACCCCGAAGAAACACTTTTCGGGGTTTCTTTAGTTTTTTCCCTGAGGCACCCGAAAGATCTCAAGGTCCCCGACTAGGTTTCTCGCCTTTTTGGGGCTGACTACTTTCATCGACATAGGCCCGACATTTGGGCCCTAATGTTTTCCAAAGACATGGAGATGCATCGTGAATGGGGCCCCGCTTTTTGCAAACCGAAGGGATAGTGATCAAAACCCCAAAAAGGGGGGAAAAGGAGGTCACGACTATGGGGCTCCTTCATCTTTATTTGGGAAGCCAAAAAACCATAAAGAAAGCCAAAATTTTACACCCGCGGGGGAATCTCTATTTGATCAATACGTTAAGGGGAAAAAAAACCTTGGGGCAGCTTTATTTAAAAACATGTACTATGCACTTTCATTTTTTTCCTTTTTTTTTCCCCGACAAGTACAGGTTTTTCTAACCACTCAGATGATGTACCTCCTTAGAACCCGGGCCTTAAAAACTTGTCGCCTCCTCCTCGATGATTCTCGCTTTCCTCTCGAAGTGGCGCACCGTGCTTCAACCGGGGTTTGGCCCGGGGCCGGGGTCCCCAAGGGGGCCGGCACATCCCTCGAATGCCCGCAAAAACCAGGACTCCACGCAAACACTCACTTCGCGCGGAGAAAGTCGACGGCACACTTCCATTTTTGGGACGAGGGGGGGGCTGATCGCGCCCTTCCCCCTTTGCGTGGCCGGGGGAGCGGGGGGGTCTTTTGGGTCCTCCCAAGCTTGAAGTTTTTCCCGGGGTGCCCCCTTGGGTGGGGGTCTCCTTGGAGAATTTTTCGGGGCCGCGAGGGGGGGTGACTCCCCCACTGCCTCGGCTTTTTTCCCGCACTCGCGTCGCAGTCATAATCTGCTCGAGGAGGTGTCTAGGAGACTCCCTTGGGCCCGGCATCTTTTTCTTAGGGGGGAGTTGGATTGTCATGAACTTGGGTATCCAGTCACCGATAATGGTGGAGATCCGTGGAAAGCACCACCTCGAAGTCAATCTTCCTTCCGGGGAAATCGAGGGGGGGGCCCAAGCAACGGGGGCTTGACCAGCCGATCGGGGGTGCCTTCTTTCCTGGGAAAACCCTGAATTCCCCCCCCGCTGGGTAGGGGGGGTGGGGTCGGATCCCCAGGAGGGGGAGGGGGTCACATAGATGATGTTGAGCTACTTCCCCACCAGAGTACCTTGGGAGGGGTGTTAGTTTGATCGGTCGACGACGGGGGGTAACCCCCCGTTGGGACTGCTCGGTGGTCATTTCCCGAAGTGACGCGGTGGACCATCGAGGGGTTTTAGGAGCCGGGGGCAAACAGAAAAGACTTCTCGACCTCCCTCTTGCCTGACACGCACTGAGTCGATCGAGGGTCCCGCAGATCGTAGCTCGTGAAAATCAGGGAACCCCCTTTTTTTTTCCCCGCCCCCTTGACAAAAGGGTTTCAGTGGTCTTCCTTTTTTTGTCTTTTTTAGGTCAAGGAGTCGAATACTTCTTGAGCATGCAACACCTCGAGGCTGTGGTTGGCCGGGCCCTTTTATAGGGGCAGGGTTTTCACACTTCCAAACGCCCCCCCGGGGGGGGGCCTCGGGCTTCTTTTTTGGTCCAAGCGACAAGACCCGGGTCGACCGCCGACCCCGTTGTTCTTTTTCTTTTGTTGTTTCCCTTGGGGGCCCTTATTCGGCCCCCGGGGTCGTCCCCTTGGCCCCTTCCCCTTGTCTGGCATGCAAAAAACCCCAACGGGGTTTCCCGCCGACTCATGAGGGGGCGATTCCAGACTCGTTGGGGGGCTTTTGGGGGGTTTCCTCCCCCCCGAACCAATCCTGGAGGGTTTTTCCCGCGACAAAAAACCGGATGACTCGTGGTCGGGGGTGTGGGGGAGCCCCACTTGCTTTTAGAACCGTCGGGGGAAGTCACGAGGTTTCCCCGGCTTCTCTTGCAGCTGCGGAAATCCCAGGATTTCCTGGCCACACCTAATGCCCCTTAATTTCTCTTTTGGGGGGGTTTTTCCGACCAGGTCGGGGGCCCCATGGTCAAGTCCGGGGGGGGTTTCCCCGAGCCTCTTCGAGCGGTGTCGGAAGAAAGAGCGGGGGGTTTCAGAATGAGACGTGGTCGCTTCCCCCCCTCCTACTGACATCCCCTGAAATCACAAGCCAAGCTCCGGCTTGGTTTCGCCATTGTACTTGACCAGGGGTGGGGACGGAAACAACACAAGGGGGATCCCCGGAGGCCCGCCGAAAAATCGGGCCCTAGGGTTCCGGGGTCGACATCGTCCCGTCCTGTCGTACGCCCCCTCGTAGCACTGTAACCCGAGCCTCAGCGTCCCCGTGGCATCTTTGTTTCGTTGATTCCGTTGCGCGCTGGGGGTTTCGATTGCAGGGGGTCCGAATTGGTCGTTGCCCACTCCCCTTTTGGGGTGCCTTGTCTTGGGGGCAGTCCCTTTTTGATTTTTGAGGGGCACCCCCGCTAAAAGGAGCTCCCCGCGCCTCGAGTCGAGCTCTCCCCTTGCTGAGGGGCCCGTTTGGAGAACCCCCGGGGTTTTTACCCCCGATTTTTTCCCCCGGGCGTCGATGTGCTGGCATGTCGCGGAGCAACATCGCGGCTGCCACACATTCTGGTACGCGGTTGTAGACGTCCGCCATTGCCCCTTTTTTTCGACTGTGATGGATTTCCCCGGGGGCCCCCTCCGGCTCCTCCCCCTGTGGCCGCCCGCATCTCGCTCGAGGCGGCTCGAGCTGCTAAGTCGTAGGCGCCTTCCTCGATGGGGGAGCACTCTCGCTTGTGCACTGGCGTCCGGGGGGATGGGTTTGTCAAGACCGGGGGGGGGGTTTCGCCCCCTGTAGCTTGCCCCCCCCTTTTATTTGGGTCGGGGGAAAGTTGATTTTTGTCCGGAGAAACCTGCCTCGAGTGGAAAGCATTCCCAGGGGGATCTAAATCCCACGGGGGGTCCATTCGGGGACCGTGGAAAAAATTGGAAAGATCCCCCCCCTCCTCCCCATTTTTCGTTGAAAACGTGCCCCAGGTGAGAAACCCCGGGGGGTTGGGTTGCCTGGCACCGGGCGCCACTATGAGGGGTGGGCAGGTTCGTCGCGCACGTACGTTCCCAGGACCCGTAACGTGCCTCATCTGCGAGTTTAAAAGGCAAACAGAGTCGGCGCGTTGTAAAGCCGGGGGAACAGGTTGCCACGGCGGGGTTTTTGATGTTGGGGGAAGCCGCGGGGGCCTTCTGGATGACGGTAGGCAGACAAATTAGGCTCAGCGGGTCCCCCCCCCCCGACCCGAACATGGGTCAAACGGCTCCCGAAGGAAGGAATGTGCAACAGCCGGGGCCGGGGGATGCGTCCACGTCTCGGAATCCGCCGGGAAAAAGTGCGGAGCTCGTTCACCCCCCTCCCCCTGGTCGCAGGGAGAGGCGCGAGTGGGGGGGCCGCGTCGGCCCCCCTTTTGGCCCCCCCGGGGGCCCTGCTACCATGCCCCACCTGAAGTAAACCATTGGGGGCCGTGCCCGTGGACATGAACTCTAGCCCCCCCAACCAGATGATGGTGGGGAATGGAACGATGGGACGGGAATCCCGGGGAGTATTCGGAGTTGATCGACACCAAAGCTCCTACCTGGCGCGCCAAAAGTCTGTTAGACCCAGGGGTCAGACCACCAACTATAAATTTGATATTTGTACTCCCTCTCCCCCAAAGAACAAGAAAACACAAAATTACCCCTTTACAAAGAGGCCCACGTCCAGCGGGGGGATGGGGTTTTATTATCTTCACCAAGTGCCGTAAGGGGGGGGGAAAAACAGGTTTACACGGGGGGGCCCGATGAGCTGAGGGGCCAGGACTACAGGGGGGACCCTAGGGGTCGGTGGTGGGTTTTTTGAGATGTTGACAAGCAGGGGAAGGTGGGTTGCGGGGGGGCATGTTCGATGATCGACCCCCGCTCCTGGAGGTGGATTTCGTGTCCTCGTGTTCCCTTTCCACTACCCCCCCGTCCCCTTTTTTTAACCAAGGGAGCCGGGGGACAGGGGGCCTAGACTGTACGCATGGGAGAGTGTCCGCCGGGCCATCTTTTATGGACGCAATCGCGTAGCGCTGGCCTTCCCTCCTTCCCTGTTCAAGCAGGGGTAGTAACTGGACCGCCAAACTCAGGGACATACGGCTGGCCTCCTATAGATGGGTACGAGTCCCATATTGCGGGGGACGGACTGGACGGGGGCCAGTGGGGGGGGTGGAGACGATGGTTTAGCCCCCTGGGAGGGGGGGCGAGGCCAGCTGATCCGTCGTATCCCGAAGACACAGTCAGGGTTTCCTTTCATGGCTCAGGGGGGCCCCCGGGTTCCGTCCCCATATTGGCTACATGGGGGATGGGTTTACGGAAATCCCCGGGATGGGCGCGATTTGATGGGTTTTTACTGGGAGTGGCGTCCATGGGGTTTGGCGGGGGCAGGGAGGGGCCCTTGGATCCCCCTTTTCCCATACCGGAGCAGGGAATCGATCGAGCTTTTTTCTCAGGGGGCGTTCGTTCGACCCCCCGCGTCATTCGAGGGTCGAGCGGAGGGGTCTTCGTTCGACCCTACCATCAATCGGGGGCAAAGGGGTTGAGGTCGAGGGGATTTGTTTTGGGGAATAGCCCTAAGCTAATCAGTAGATGATTATTTTCCCGGGTTTATCCATGATTAATAAAGGTTCTTTAAATATCCATTATAGACAACAGTATTGATTGACAATTAGGGAAATTGTTTTGGAACCAATTACCTGAAGGTTATCTAATAGATCCCTGGCGGCATTTTTGTAAGAGCACACTTGAATATTAGACCACACATGTATTAGTTAGGGCTTGTTCACAATCAAAAGACAAAAGGTCAAACTAATAATGTGGCACATGGAGACATGTGGGCGGGATCCCCAAACAAGAGAAATCTCTATTCATGCATGTACTTATGCCCTTTAGACCTGGTTTGGTATGTCCCAAAAGATGTAAACATCTACTTAAGACTATCAAACCTACTCCCTTATTGGGTGTTTAAAGGGGGCCTTGGGTGGTTGGGAAACATCTATGAACATAGACAATCAAGAGGGAATTTGCCCCTCTCTTCGGAAGAGATATCACTGGACACTCATTGTTTGGATCAACAAATGCAGGGCCAGCTTGGGTTTAAGTGTTAACCCCATTGAACCATAATCGATGGCAAGGGGAATAACTTGTACAGGGTCAAGGGTTCGTCTGATATGACATAGCGTAACATGGGAGTTGACACGTCTTCTAGGGGCCCGCTACAACTTTGTCAGTAAGATACTTGGGCCAGCTATTTGCGGGCCCATGGGGTCGCCCCTTTAAAGGGGTTGGAAGCCAAATTGGGTTGGACCCAATTAGACTAGGTTTGGGGTTTTTCTAAGGGGCCCCACCGGGACTCGTTAGGACGCCTAAAAGCAAGGGGGGGCGCGGGGCGAATTGATCCACCCTTTTTGGCAGCCCCTCGCCTCCCCACGCTCGTGCCTTTTGCTCCTCCGGGGACCTAGCAGCCGGGAGGCGCAACCCCCCCTGCACTTGGGGGATTCCTCGGGGGTCTGCATCTGGACCAAAGACGAACCACCAAGGGGATTTGGGGAAACGGACGACCACGCAACGCACTCCTCTGCCGCCACGACACATCAATCCTTCCGCGCACCTGCGCGTCTATGGTAACCCGAACCTGTAACTAGCAGTAGACCCGGGTTTAAGGCAAAAGTTTTTTTTTCCCGCTAGCGTAGCAACCTCGTATTCCTAAAATTTATCGCCCCCTTTCATCTTTTGGGGGGTTAAGGCGGGGCGGGGGGTCTTTCGTTCGACCCATGTCCTCAGTCGGGGTGGGGAGGGGGGGCCCGTTCGTTCGACCCCTGTCCGTCAGTCGAGGTAAGGCGGGGGGGGGGGGGTCTTCTTCGCCCCCTCCATTTTTTTTTCAGTAATGGCCACCCAGACGGTCACTTTTCCCGGGTGGGGGGGCTTTGCGTAATGGACCTTTCTCCATTGACTTAACGACTGATCGGATCCACCTTAAAAATTTGCTATTTGAGCTTTAATTAACACACGTTTAGGTACCCCTTCCCTTTATACCCGACTTTTAATTTGACCAAACTTACAAAAGATTATGATATTTATGATGGGACATATATCTTTTTGGTATAAAAAGGCCGATACATATCATTTGATATCAAAATGCTTGTATTTGCTATTTGATCACTAAGTTTTAGCAAAAAAATTTGAAAAAAAATCAATAACGTAACACTAAATGGTAAACTATTAAAATACATTCAGTGAAAAAAAAAACTTTTATAAATAATAATTATATGAAGTAATTGAATGGGGATGCTTTGAGTGAATCCAAAACTGGAATTTTATTTTTCCATGGGAACGAGGGGGTAATTAACCTAGTCCAAAAAAAAAAATCGCAACAAATTTTTCATTTTATTTTTGTTTTGGGTGATAAGCGGTTGATGTTGTTTTTTTTGCAGTTTTATTATGAGAAAAAATACTATAACATAACTTATAATTCAACAAACAAAACGATGAGAAAAGGGACTCCTGTCTTATATAATTTGGGCCTGTAAAAAAATTACACGGGAGGGGGGACTCATTCCTACGCTAGCTATAATCCAAGAAGATAAGATAAAAAAATATCGATTTCCCACACCAAAAGTTGCCACAGAACGTACGATTCCCCACTTTGACGCAGACTCAACAGCCACACACACCACCCATTCGCTACAAGCATCCAACCTTTCCCGGCTGCTAGGCTTCTACCCCTCAGGCCAAGCCAAATGCAACAGAAAAATGACGCCCATGCCCCTTGTTTAGTTTCAAAATTATTTGAAATTTTAAAAATGTAACACTTTTGTTTATAGTAAAATTATTTTTCAATTAAAAAGTAATTAGATTTAAAAAATTCGTCTCATAAATTACAGAAAACTATATAAAAAATTATATTTTTTTTTTTTTTAATATTATATATATATACGTTTTAAAAATTCGATGTAACGGGGAAAGAACAAAAATTTAGAATTTTAAAGCAATCTAAAAAGGGGGCACAACACTGCGCAATGCATAGCAAAGGGCGGCACAGGTGCAGGCCCAGACCCACTTCCCTCTGTTTATCTGTTTTAATGGGGCCCACCCCCCACACTGCATCACACGCCCCTTGGGGTTTTCTTCTTTTCTTTCCCTTTCCTTTCCTTTTCTTTTCTTTTTTTTTTTCCTTCCTTCCCTTCGTACCCTATTGCGTATTTTTTTTTGGGAATATAAAGAAGCCAACCCTCCACCAGACGAAACCGGTCTCCCCTTTATCTCCCATACTCAGGCTCGTAGAGAGCCCCCTTTGGATGGCATGGTTTTTTTTTCTTCTTCTTATTTTTATGTCAAATTAATTGATTTATAATTAAATGTATTTTTTTATAAAAACCCACGTTCCAAAAGGGGTCTCAAAGATACTTAAAAGAAATGGTTGCAGCGTCAGGGCCATGCACTATGCACGGTGTTCACTTTTTTTTTGTGTAAAGGTAGGGATATCTTAAAACGATTGTAATAAAATAACTGTATTGCTGGGATTTTTTACCACCTTAACCTTTTTTGGATGCTTAGTTCTCCCCCAAACCATAGTATTAATATATTGAAATAAATACACCCAATTTTTTTAAAGCACCAAAAGGGTCTTATTATATTATCAACGGCCCTATAAAAAAATCCTAACCATGGACTTACCTCCACTGCAGCACCCCGTGTCCGTATATCCTCTAGCTAGCCTCGTCGAAAAAATGGCATGCATCACCCCCCTCATTTTCGATCGATCTCACCGCACGTACCCGGCTCGCCATGCATGTATTGTATTCCCTCCTCTCAGAAAAAGAGTCGCAGGGGAAAGGGTTTTGGTAAAATTTTTCTTAATTTTGACTAATTTTTAGAAAATTTGCAACATTTATATCTCTAAATAATTTATTATTAAAATATATTCAAAGATCATCAATGATACAATTACTATCAAAAAATATCATTTTTTTATTAAATATAGTTGGTCAAAGTTTATTTTTATTGATTTTTGGAGAAGCGAGAATAACTTTTTTTTTTTTTTACAGGGGGAGTATATCCTGTGCTGCCATACAGCACTAGCTAGCCAAAATGCTCATATGGATCGGTCATGGTACAGCTAGCACTGTTCCAATATACGTTGGGCTGTTGGCATGCATGTACATAGGAAGGATGCTACTATAGGGAGCAATTATGCGTACACAGTACGGAGATATATAGAAAAATTTATTGAACACGTACTTACCCGCTCATAAACGGAGAATACGGTAGCACGCCATGCATGTACGAATCAGCTGGTATCAGCATCAAGATGCAGAGGTTACGGAGAGATCCCTTTTAAAAGAAGTTATTCTCACTTCTAAAAAAACATTTTTTAAAACTTTGATCAATTAATATATAATTAGTATTATTTGATAAATCGTTAAGTAATTTTTATAAAAAATTTTATTTAGAAATAAAATTTCATGTAGACATCCATAACGTCATACAGTAATCTATCGACGTGCATCATGCCGCAAAGGGTGCTGCCTATCTAGCTACACGCCGCCTACCAACTTACTGTGAGAAGTAATCGATCAGGCGATGAAATGCTCAAAGGGCAGACAGCGGGCCGGTTAGGCCTTTTCTTTTGGGTATTGGGGTTCTTTTGTTTGGGCTTGAGCCACTACTGGCGCGCGGTGCTGTACGCACTTTTTCGCACTCGATCTAGCGTTTTACTAAAGCCGATTGAAATTGAAACTGCCGATACTAGGACCTAGTACAACTAGGTACTCCGTGTCGTGGGCCATGCGCACTTATGATATATCATGCGGAGTAATACCTCGTCCTAAAAAAAGTAACACTCCTTCCTATCGATCAAATATTTTTAACTTTAACTAGATTTATAAAAAAATCATACAACATTTTTTTCTTTAAATAATTTATTATAAAAATATATTCAAAAATCTATCTAATAAATTAATCATTATTATAATTTTTAATTTTTTATACATTTGATCAAAATTAAAGTTTTAAAAAAATTTACTTCACGAAAGTGAAAATGCTTCTATTTTTTGATGGAGTAGATACTGGTGCGTTGCACGGGGTGTATGTATACATTCTTCTAATTTTAAAATAAACTTTTTTATAAAAATATTAATATTTTTAATACTATTAAATATATTATAAAAACTATCTTATAACAAATCTAATGAGCTTTAACTGATGTTATATTAACATTTATTTTTATGGCTCTGTTTTTTCCCCACTACTTCGATACATTTTTCAAAGAATGAAAATATTTTTTTTTTCACAAAATCAACATAAGCAATCACATTATAAGCAAATTTTAACAAAACAACAAGTAATTATAATATATATAATATATATATTATAATAAATATATTATATATATATATATTCAGTTCTAAAATTTTGAGTCGTTCTTACTTTACTTTACTTTTTTTTAATAGATAAAACTTTTGTTATGCACCTAGATAACCGTAGCATTTTGAACCGAATAAAATTATGTATCCAAAGAAGACAAAAAATCTTAAATTTTTAAAGTTAAAAATTGGCTGAATTTGAGATACGTTTTAATTGCGTTCTTTTAAATAAAGACGAGGGGGAAAAACTACACTGCAGGACATGCAATGCAAGGCCGCCATCACGATAGTATTCATATTCACAGCATATATAGACTTCACCCGCGGGGCGGCAGAAGCGCGGACAAACAAAGGGGAGACTGTTGCACCGGCCGCGTGGTGCCAACAGTACATACACTTTTACAGAGACCCGATCATAACCACATACAGTATATCATTCGTACTACGTGTGCATACGGGTACACAGTACCTGTATAAAGGATGTAACAAGTATTTCTTGCCCGGGGGCTCCACCCCCTACAGGTCCGTACTGCTACACATGGGTCGATCGATCGATCAAGGGGAGCGTCCTTTCGGGAAAGAATAATAACAGGGGGCTCCAAAACCCCCACTGCAAAGGCAGTAACCTCGAAATGGACCCTTCAATAGACAGCCCAGCGGTAGCGACATCTTTTCTACTACGCTACTAGAAGGGAGCCTCAGCACTACTCCCTTCATCTCAAATTATCTATCATTTTATTTTTTTGTCACAACTTTAACTAATTTATAAAAATACGTGCAATATTTATGTCGTGTTTTGATTCGGGGTCAAGACCACCAACGAGTAAATTTTTATATCGGGCTCCCTCTCTCAGACGTGATGTAAATGGACACAAGATTTACCGGGGGGGCAAAGAGGGTCCTACGCCAGCGAGGGGAGGAGACTTGTATTATCTCGCACCCCCAAACGTGCTCGTACAGGGGGGACGAGCTGTGTTCACGGGGTCACCCCCCGAGGGGGGGATCGAGTGACGGGGGTGTGGGGTGCGGACTAGAATCCAAAGAATAGACCGACTAGAGCGTCCCCGAATCCCCCTACTCTACCTCGGCGTCCCCTTTTAAACCAAGGGGGGGTCCGAGGGGACAGGGTCCTAATATAGAATGGGGGCATACCGCGGGACAGTGTT
>CM039124.1:60030630-60236695 GCA_022036555.1 Microstegium vimineum
CCCCCTCCTGAGGATAGCGTTGGATGACGAACCATCCGTCAAATCTTGAGGGAGTGAAGGCTGGCCCTTACATAGGGTTCGACAGCCGCCCTCGATTACCTGAGGTCAGGAAGGACCCATGGTTAACGGACTCCGGTCCACCCCAAATCTTGAGGGAGCGAAGGCTGGCTCCACGAACGGAGTTCGACAGCCGCCCTCGAGTACACGAGTCAGGGATGTCCCGGTAGCTCGAGAACGAACTCTCGAGGCTCCCTGGGACATATTCGAGGCATACCTAGGAACACCTAAGGATCCCTACGCTGGGAGGCATCGAGCCACCAACTCCTATCGAATGGGGTTGGCACCTTGGTGATCCACATGGTAGTGCTTAGTAAGCCGTACGGCTTGCTTAACAATGAGAACGCCTCCGGGCCACTAGTCGACCCCTATCGAACGGGGCACGAGTTCTCACTTGGATCTTTACCCGTACAGGGCACCATTTCTAATGGACTCATGCCCGAGAATAGCTCACGAGGACTTCGGGCTCGTCCTAACGAGGATAGCACGATGCTCTTCACCCCACAATCCGAACGAAAGGGTTCGTGGGAAGGACGCTATGAGGTAGTGAAGGCCTAGCCATTCGAGGGCTCGAGGGCCCGACTACGCACGGCACCTCTCGATGAAAGAGGGTCGAAAAACTCGTAACCTGGCGGACAGAGTCGACCTCTCGGGCGGGGCGCTCTGACTCCAGTGGTGCTCGAGGGAGCGAAGGCTGGCCCTCGGTAGGGTTAGACAGCCGCCCTCGAACACTTCTCTTTTCAGGGAAAGGAATGGAATCGACCCCTCGACAGGGTGCCACGTCTCCAAGTATCCTTAAAAAAACTCCTCGATACAACATATCATAGCCCCCAGAGGAGTTCTTAATCACTCCTCTAGGCTTCGGGGGCTACCCCCGCGGGGTGCACTCGCGCGCACCCCGCGGAGAATCGGACTCAGGACAAAACCTCCGGGCAATCCTTACTCCCTCTGAGAAAACACGTATCATAGCCCCCAAAGGAGTTCTAAATCACTCCTCTGGGGCCTCGGGGGCTACTGTCAGGTATGAAGGTAAGGGGTACCCTAAACCCTTCGATAAATTAACGCTAAACATAGCAACCATTTTTAAGGCAGGGACCAGCCCACTACTCGGTAAGGTGCGGCCCATCACTCGAAGTCCCCCCTACACCGGCTGTGGCAACGAGTCGTGGGCCGGCCCACTTCGACGAAAAATGACGGACCGAGGGGGCGAGCGAACGACCCCCCGGCTCCACCTCGACGCCGAATGACGGACCGAGGGGGCGAACGAACGACCCCCGGCTCCTACCTCGACGAAAAATGACGGACCGAGGGGGCGAGCGAACGACCCCCCGGCTCCCACCTCGACGACGAATAACGGACCGAGGGGGCGAGCGAACGACCCCCCGGCTCCTACCTCGACGATAAATGACGGACCGAGGGGGCGAGCGAACGACCCCCCCCCCCCCCGGCTCTTACCCCGACGAACGAAGGATGGACGAGGGGTCGAACGAACGACCCCTCGACCTCTACCTCGACCTCTACCTCGACCTCTCCGACCCCGTCTCTTCTCTGACCCCGTCGACGCTTCGATCTCTACCTTGACCAGGGGTCGAGCGGACGACCCCGGACGAGGGGCTCGATTAACCCAACTGCTCCCGGCATGGGTTAAAGTGAACCCACCTAACGACATGGGCTCCCGCATCCGCTGTCAAATCTGCCAACTCCCCGTCAAGTCCCCGATTCCTGTCAACTGTGCTGCCACTGTCGCCACTACACGAGTACGGACTCCAACAGTACCCTCGGAAAGTGAACAGTGCGACCCTCGACGACGACTTCGGGAACGCGACAGAGCCACGCAGGGCTCGACCCCTCCCTCGACCGGGGGCTCGACCCCTCTCTCCAACAACTCCAGTATGGAAGCCGTCCCATCCGCCCCGTCCCGCTCCAGCCGTGGGATTCGTGCCCGCCTGCGGACGCCGTGTTGCGGCAACTTCTACTGCCGCCACGACCGGGGACGCCAGAAGGACGGGAAGGCCATGCCGCCACAATGCTCAACGTCTCTCCGCCAACACTATGCCGCGGATACGCTACCCATACTGCCACAGTTAGGACCCTGTACCCTCGGACCTCCCTTGGCCTATAAAAGGGGACGCCGAGGTAGAAGACGGGGATCGGGGTCTTCTTCTTTTTTGGACGACCAGAGCCTGAAACCTCCGGGACCTCAGTTCATACTCTGACACTCCACACTCCACACACCCCGCCACTCGATCGACCCCTCGGGTGGCCAACTCCGTGTAACACAGCTTGTACCCCCCCCCCTCTGTACGAGCACATTTTGGGTGCGAGATAATACAAGTCATCCTCCCCCCGCTGGACGTAGGGCCTTCTTTGTACGAACCAGGATAAACCTTGTGTCCATCTTGCATCACGTCTGAGAGAGGGAGCACGCGATATACAAATTTACTCGTTGGTGGTCTTGACCCCCAGGTCATAACACCGACAGCAGGGAAGTGGAGGCGGATGACGTAGCGCATGTGGACCCTTGAGGGTGATATGAAAAGCAATCCGACGCCTGCCCCCGTCTTCATCAATGATCCGTCGAAGTACATGGTCCAGAGCTCGGTCTGAACTTGCGCCAGGGGTAGTTGAGTATCGGTCCATTCTGCAATGAAGTCTGCCAATACCTGAGACTTTATGGCCTTCCGAGGGGCGTAGGAGAGAGTTCCCTCCATGAGCTCGACCGACCACTTGGCGATTCTTCCTGACGCCTCCTGGTTTCGGATTATCTCCCCGAGGGGGAAAGATGAGACCACAGTTACCGGGTGGCCTAGGAAGTAGTGCTTGAGCTTCCGCCGAGTGAGGACGATGGCGTACAACAGCTTCTGAATGTGGGGGTATCTCACTTTGGTTTCTGAGAGCACCTCGCTTATGAAGTAGACAGGCCTCTGAACCCGCAGGGCATGTCCCTCTTCTACCCTCTCGACTACTATGGCAGCGCTGACTACCTGGGTAGTTGCTGCAACATAGAGCAAGAGGGGCTCGGCTGGGCTTGGGGGCACCAAGATAGGTGGCGAGGTGAGTAAGGATTTGAGTTTTGAGAGCGACTCCTCGGCCTCGATGGTCCATGTGAAGTGTTCTGTTTTTTTAAGGAGACGATAAAGGGGAAGTGCTTTCTCCCCGAGCCGTGAGATGAACCGGCTGAGGGCAGTGAGGCACCCTGTGACCCTTTGTACGCCCTTAAGATCGTTGATTGGACCCATCCTAGTGATTGCGGTTACCTTCTCAGGGTTGGCCTCGATCCCACATTGGGAAACTATGTACCCTAGGAGCATGCCTCGAGGGACCCCGAAGACACACTTCTCTGGGTTTAGCTTTATGTGATTTGCCCTGAGGCACCCGAACACGATCTCAAGGTCCCCGACTAGGTTCTCGACCTCTTTGGACTTGACTACGATGTCATCGACATAGGCCTCGACAGTTGGCCCTATATGTTTTCCAAAGACATGGAGCATGCATCGTTGATATGTGGCCCCGGCGTTTCGCAAACCGAAGGGCATAGTGAGGTAGCAAAACATGCCAAAGGGGGTGATGAAGGAGGTCACGAGCTGATCGGACTCCTTCATCTTTATTTGGTGATAGCCAAAATACGCATCAAGAAAGCACAAAGTTTCACATCCCGCAGTGGAATCTACTATTTGATCAATACGTGGTAATGGAAAAGGAACCTTAGGACATGCTTTATTTAAACTAGTGTAGTCTATGCACATTCTATCTTTTCCATTCTTTTTCTTGACAAGTACAGGATTTGCTAACCACTCAGGATGATGTACCTCCTTGATGAATCCGGCCTTCAGAAGCTTGTCGACCTCCTCCTCGATGATTCTGCGCTTCTCCTCGTCGAAGTGGCGCAGCCGTTGCTTCACCGGTTTGGATCCGGCCAGGATGTCCAAGGAGTGCTCGGCGACATCCCTCGGAATGCCCGGCACATCCGAGGGACTCCACGCAAACACGTCAGCATTCGCGCGGAGAAAGTCGACGAGCACAGCTTCCTATTTGGGATCGAGGGTGGCGCTGATCGTCAGCGCCTTCCCATTCGCGTGGCCGAGGTCGAGCGGGATGGTCTTGGTGTCCTCCGCAAGCTTGAAGTTGCCGGCGTGCCGCTTGGGGTCGGGGATCTCCTTGGAGAAGTCGTCGAGGGCCGCGAGGATGGCTGACTCCTCGACTGCCTCGGCGTTTTCCACGCACTCGACGTCGCAGTCATAATCGTGCTCGTAGGAGGTGTCTACGGTGATGACTCCCTTGGGCCCTGGCATCTTTAGCTTGAGGTAGGTGTAGTTCGGGATTGTCATGAACTTGGCGTATCCAGGTCGACCGATAATGGCGTGGTAGATGCCGTGGAATGCGACCACCTCGAAGGTCAGATCTTCCTTCCGGAAGATCGAGGGGGTGCCGAAGCAGACGGGTAGCTTGACGCAGCCGATCGGGAGTGCCTTCTTTCCTGGGACAATCCCGTGGAATCCCCCCGCGCTGGGTAGGAGCATGGTCCTCGGGATCCCCAGGAGGTCGAGGGTCTCAGCATAGATGATGTTGAGGCTACTTCCCCCATCCATGAGTACCTTGGTGAGGTGGGTGTTGAGTATGATCGGGTCGACGACGAGTGGGTAGACCCCTGCGTTGGGGACGTGCTCGGGGTGGTCATTCTCGTCGAAGGTGATCGGCGTGTGGGACCAGTCGAGGTATCGAGGAGCCTGGGCTCAAACAGAAAAGACTTCTCGACGCTCCCTCTTGCGCTGACACGCACTGAGTCGAGTCGAGGGTCCCCGCAGATCATGTAGCAGTCGTGAATCTCAGGGAAGCCCCCTTTTTTGCCATCGCCCTTGACGTAAAGGTTGCAGGGTGGGTCTTCCTTGTTATCGTCTTTCTTGAGGTCAAGAGAGTCGAAGTACTTCTTGAGCATGCAACAGTCCTCGAGGCTGTGGTTGGCCGGTCCCTTATGATAGGGGCAGGGCTCTTTCAGCATCTTGCCGAAGACGCCCCCCTCGAGATGGGGACCTCGAGGCTTCTTCTTGTTTGTCGCAGCGACAAGATCGTCGGGCTCGACGTCGCGTCGACCCGGCTTGTTCTTCTTCTTCTTGTTGTTGTTCCTCTTGGGCCCATTATTCGAGCCCCGGGCTCGTCCGCCTTGGCCTTCCCTTGTCTGGGCATGCATAGAAGAACGCGCCAACGGCTTCCTCGCCGACTGCATAGATGGCGACGATGTCCATGAGCTCGTTGGTGGTCTTGGGGGTGTTCCATCCCAGCTCCCGAACCAACTCCTTGGAGGTTGTCCCGGCGACAAACGCCGTGATGACGTCGTGGTCGGAGATGTGGGCTAGCTCGGTACGTTGCTTGGAGAACCGTCGGGTGAAGTCACGGAGGGTTTCCCCTGGCTTCTGCTTGCAGCTGCGGAGATCCCAGGAGTTTCCTGGCCACACCTAAGTGCCCTTGAAGTTTCTCTTGGAGATCCTGACCAGGTCGGGCCAGCCATGGATCAAGTCCGGGGGGAGTTCCTCGAGCCATCTTCGAGCGGTGTCGGAGAGAAAGAGCGGGAGTTGCAGAATGATGACGTGGTCGCTGTCGGCTCCTCCTAGCTGACATGCCAGCCTGAAATCAGCAAGCCAGAGCTCCGGCTTGGTTTCGCCATTGTACTTGACCAGGCTGGTGGGTGGACGGAAACGAACAGGCAAGGCGGTATGCCGGATGGTCCTGCCGAAGACTCGTGGCCCTAGTGGTTCCGGAGATCGACATCGATCCTCGTCACTGTCGTAGCGCCCACCTCGATGAGCACTGTAACCTCGAGCCTCAGCGTCACCGTGTCGGCATCGTTTGTTGTCGTTGATGTCGCGTTGCGCGTCTTGCGGTTGTCGATTGTCGAGGATGCGGTCTCGAATTGGTCGTTGCTCCACTCCGCCTTGGGGTGCCTTGTCTTGGTGGACAGATACCTTTCGATCTTGTTGAGGGGGCACGTCCCGCTGCTCGGAGGCAGCTCCCCTGCGCCTCGAGGTCGAGCTCTCCGCTTGCTGTACGGCCGCGGTTTGGAGAAGCCCCTGGATTTCATCCCTGATGCCTTGCGCCTGGGGCGTCGATGGTGCTGGCATGTCGCGGAGCAACATCGCGGCTGCCACGACATTCTGGCTAGCGCGGTTGTAGACGTGCCGCTCATTTGCCCCTTCGTTGTCGATCTGTCGATGGACTTCCCGGGCCCGCTCGCGAGCTCCTCCGCCCTGTGGCCGCCCGCGATCTCGCTCGAGGGCGTGCTCGAGCTGCTGAAGTCGTAGGCGCTCTTCCTCGAGCTTGGCGAGCAGCTCTCGGACTTGTGCGATCTGGACGTCCTGCGGTGGATCGGCTTTGTCAAGACTCGGGGGGTCGGCGTTTCGCGCCAGTGTAGCGTTGCCCCCTCCTCTTTCATTTGTGGTCGTGGCATCGTTGATGTTGTCCTGGGAGTCAACCTGGCCGTCGAGGTGGAAGCATTCCCAGGTGGGATCGTAATCCTCATCGGGGGAGTCCGATTCGGGGTAGCCGTGGTAGAAGTTGGAGAAAGATCCCCTGCGCTCCTCCTCCAGTTGTCGTTGTAGCGTGCCCCAGGTGTAGTAACCCGGGGTTGGGGTTTGCCATGGCACCGGGCGCTCATCTAGTGGAGGGGTGGTGACGAGGTTCGTCGTCGCACGTAGCAGGTTCCCTGAGGACCCGTAACGTGCCTGCATCTGCGAGTTTACAAAGGCAGAACAGAGTCTGGCGCTGTTGTAAAGTCCGTGCGGAAGCAGGTTGCGCTACGGCGCGGCTTAGTATGTTGGAGAAGCCGCGTGGACCTTCTGAGATGACGGTATGGCAGAGCGAAAGTCAGGCTCAGCGAGGTACCCGCCCCCGACCCGCAAGCATGGGTCAAACAGGCTCCCGAAGGAAGGAACTGTGTCAACAGCCGGGGCCGGGGAGATGGCGTCCAGCGTCTCGGAATCCGCGCGGTGAAGAGTGCGGCAGCGTCGTTCACGCCTCCCCCTGGTCGCAGGCGAGAGGCGCGAGTGGTGGGACCGTCGTCTGGTCCTCCTTGGCCCCGGCGTACCGGAGCCGCTGCTATCCATGCCACTACCTGAGAGTAGAACCATGTCGTGGCCGTGGCCCGTGGACATGAACTCTAGGCTCCCGAACCAGATGATGGTGGCGAATGGAAGCGATGGGATCGTGGAATCCATCTGGGAGAGTAGTTCGGAGTTGATCGACACGCAAAGCTCCTACCTGGCGCGCCAACTGTCGGTGTTATGACCCAGGGGGTCAAGACCACCAACTAGTAAATTTGTATATTGTGTACTCCCTCTCCCAGACATGATGCAAGAAGAACACAAGATTTATCCTGGTTCAGGCAAAGAGGGCCCTACGTCCAGCGGGGGAGGATGGATTGTATTATCTTGCACCGAAGTGCTCGTATAGGGGGGGTACAAGCAGGTTTACACGGGGGTGCTCAGGATGAGCTGAGGCCTAGGACTAGCAGGGCTACCCTAGGTGGTCGGTTGGTGGATTGCTTGAGATGTTGATCAAGCAGGTAAGGAGTGGTGTTGCGGGTGTGGGCGGATGTTCGATGATCTGACCCTCCGCTCGGCTTGGAGGTGGATTTCTGTGTCTCTCGGTGTGTCCTCTTTCCACTATCCCATCGTCCCTTTTATAGACCAAGGGGAGGCACGGGAGTACAGGGGTCCTAGACTGTAGCGGCATGGGAGAGGTGTCCGCGGCGCCATGCTTGCGATGGGACGTCAATCGCTGTAGCGGCGTGGCCTTCCCGTCCTTCCGGTGTTCAAGGCATGGTGATAGTAGACTGGACGCTGCCAAACGTCATGGCACAGTACGGCTGGCCTCCTATAGATGGGTACGAGTCCCATAGTTGACGCGGGACGGACTGGACGGGAGCCATGTCGGGGTGGTGGGAGACGATGGTTGAGCCCCCTGGTCGAGGGGGGTCGAGGCCAGCGTGATCCTGTCGTATCCCTGAAGACACAGTCGAGGGTTGTCCTGTTCATGGCTCGAGGGGGTGCCTCTGGATTCCGTACCTATGATATGGCTACAGTGGCCGCATGGTTGACGGAAGTCCCAGGCATGGGCGGCGAGTTGATGGATTTGACTGGTAGTGGGCGTCCATGGCGTTAGGCGGGGGCAGGTAGGCGCATTGGATCCCCTTTACCCCATACCGGGAGCAGGTAAGTCGATCGAGCTTCTTTCTCAGGGGTCGTTCGTTCGACCCCCTGTCTGTCATTCGAGGGGTCGAGGCGGAGGGGTCGTTCGTTCGACCCCTATCCATCAATCGGGGTCGAAGGGTTGAGGTCGAGGGGGATTTGTGTTGGGAATATGCCCTAGAGCTAATCATGTAGATGATTATATTCCGATTGTATCCATGATTAATAAAGTGTTCTTTGAATATCCATTATAGACAACTAGTATTGATTGACAATTATGTGAATTGTTTGTGGAACTCAATTACCTGAATGGTTATTCTAATAGTAGTCCCTGGTCGGCATTCTTGTAAGAGCACACTTGAATATTAGACCAGCACATGTATTAGTTGATGGCTATGTTTCACAAGTCATAGACATAGAGATGTCAAACTAATAATGTGGGCACATGTGAGACATGTAGGCTGGACTGACCCAACAAGAGAAAGTCTCTATTCATGTCATGTACGTTATGTCCTTAGACCTGAGATTGTGGTATGTACTCAAGATGTGAAACGATCTACTTAGAGACTATCAAACGCTACTCCGTTATTGGGTAGTTATAAAGGTGGTCCTTGGGTGGTTGGGAAACATGCTATGAGACATAGACAATCAAGATGGAATTTGCCCCTCTCTTCGTGAGAGAGATATCACTGGATCACTCATGTGATTGGATCAACAAATGCATGGCCATGCTTGGGTTAAGTGTTAACCCACGAGTTGAACCATATATCGAGTGGCGAAGGGAATAACTTGTACATGGTCATAGTGGTTCGTCTGATATGATCATAGCGTATACATAGGAGTTGACACGTCTTGCTAGAGGCCGCTATCAACTATTGGTCGAGTAAGAGTACTTGGGCCATGTCTATGTATGCGTGAGCCCATAGGGTCGCACGCTTAAGGGGTTGGAAGCCTAATTCGGGTTGGACCCGAATTAGACTAGGTTTAGGGTTTCTAATGGGCCTCCACCGTGGGAGCTCGTTAGGACGCCTATATAAGCAAGGGGTGGGCGCGGGGCGAATTGATCCACGCCTTTTGGCAGCCGCCGTCGCCTCCCCACGCTCGTGCCTTTTGCTCCTCGCGGACCTAGCAGTCCGGAGGCGCAACGCTTCCTCCCTGCACGTGTGGGATTCCTCGGAGGTGCTGCATCTGGAGCACAAGGACGAACCACGCGAAGGGGACGTTGAGACGGACGACCACGCAACTGCACTGCCTGCTGCGACGCGCACGACTACATCAAGTCGTCTTCCGCTGCACCTGCGCGTCTAGTGGTAATCCCGTAACCTGTAACTAGCAGTAGATCCTGGTTTATGAGGTCGAAAAGTTTTGTTTTCCGGCTAGCGTAGCAACCTCGTATTCCTACAATTTGATCGACCCCTCTTTCATCATTTGAGGGGTTAAGGCGAGGCGGAGGGGTCGTTCGTTCGACCCATGTCCGTCAGTCGAGGTAGGGACGGGGGGTCGTTCGTTCGACCCCTGTCCGTCAGTCGAGGTAGAGGCGGGGGGGGGGGGGGTCGTTCGTTCGACCCCTCCTACTGTTTTTTCAGTAATGGGCCAGCCCATGACTGGTCACTGTTGCCGGTGAGGGAGGCCTTTGCGTAATGGACCTTTCTCCATTGACTTGAACGACTGATCGGATCCTACCTTAAAAATGGTTGCTATGTTGAGCTTTAGATTATCACACGTTTAGGGTACTCCTTACCTTTATACCCGACAGTTTTAATTTTGACCAAACTTACAAAAGATTATGATATTTATGATAGGACATATATCTATTTGGTATCATAAAGGCCGATAGCATATCTATTTGATATCATAAATGCTTGTAGTTTGCTATTAGATCTATCTAGAGTTTAGCAAAAAAATTAGAAAAAAAATCAATAATCGTAACACTAAATGGGTATACTATTAAAATACATTCAGTGAAAAAAAATCTATTGATAACTAATAAGTTATATGAAGTAAGTTGAATGGAGATGCTTTGAGTGAATACCATGCTGGAATTATATTCTTCCATGGGAACGAGGGAGTAATTAACCTAGTCCAAAAAATAAAATCGCAACAAATTAGTTACATTTTATGTTTTGTTTGGCTGATAAGCTGGTTGATGTTGTTTTTAGCAGTTTTATTATGAGAGAAAAATACTATAACATAACTTATAAGTTCAACAAACAAAACGATAGTAGAAAAGGGAGTCTCCTGTGCTTATATAAGTGGACACTGTAAAAAAATTATGCACGGGAGGGGAGACTCATGTCCTACAGGCTAGCTATATATGCGCAAGAAGATAAGATAAAAAAAATATCGATTTCCCACACCAAAAGTTGCCACAGAACGTACGATTCCCCACTTCGACGCAGACTCAACAGCCACACACACCACCCAGTTCGCTACAGCATCCAACCTTTCCCCGGCTAGGCTAGGCTAGGCTACCCCTCATGTCCAAGTCCAATATGCAACAGAAAAGATGAGCGCCCATGCCCCTTGTTTAGTTTCAAAATTATTTGAAATTTTAAAACTGTAACACTTTTGTTTATATGTAATAATTATTATTCAATTATAAAGTAATTAGATTTAAAAAATTCGTCTCATAAATTACAGATAAACTATATAAATAATTATATTTTTTATCTATATTTAATATTATATATATATATACGTTTAAAGATTCGATGTAACGGAGATGTAACAGAAAATTTAGAATTTTAAAGCAATCTAAACAAGGCATGCTACAACTGACTGCTGCAATGCATGATGCAAGGACGGCGACGAGTGTGCAGTGGCCACAGATGCCCACTTCCCTCTGTTTTATCTGGTTGGAATGGATCCCACCCCCCACGTACTGCATCAGCACGCCACTTGGGTTCTCTTCTTTTCTTTCCTTTCCTTTCCTTTTCTTTTCTTTTCTTTTTCCTTCCTTCCTTCGTACTCCGTATTGCGTATTTTTTTGTGTAATATAATGAAGCCAACGCCTCCACCAGACGAAACGCTGGTCTCCCTTGATCTCCCATACTCATGGTCTCGTAGAGAGCCCCCTTTGGATGGCATGGTTTTTTTTTCTTCTTCTTATTTTTATGTGCAAATTAATTGATTTATATATGTAAATGTATTTTTTTTATAAAAACTCCACGTTCCAAAAGGAGTCTCAATTGATACTTAAAAGAAATGGTGTGCAGCTGTCGAGGTCCATGCACTGATGCACGGTGTGTCACTTTTTTTGTGTGTAAGGAGGTAGGAGGATATCTTGAAAACGATTGTAATAAATAACTGTATTGCTGGGATTATTTACCACCTTAGACCTTGTTTGGATGCTTATGTATCTCCCTCAAACCATATGTATTGGAATATATTTGAACTAATATACACTCCAATTTTTAACGCATCCAAATAGGGTCTTATTATATTATCAGAGCGGCATATAAATATATCCGTAGCATCCATGGATCTTACCGTCCACTGCAGCACTCTCCGTGTCCGTAGTATCCTCTAGCTAGCTCTCGTCGAAAAATGGCGATGCATGCACCCCCCTCATTTTCGATCGATCTCACACGCACGTACGCCGGCTCGCCATGCATGTATTGTATTCCCTCCGTCTCAGAAAAAGAGTCGCTATGGGAAACGTGTTGGTCAAATTTTCTTAACTTTGACTAAGTTTGTAGAAAATGTGTGCAACATTTATATCTCTAAATAAGTTTATTATTAAAATATATTCAAAGATCTATCTAATGATACTAATTACGTATCATAAATATCATATTTTATTAAATATAGT
The DNA here is from genome assembly GCA_022036555.1 of Microstegium vimineum. Classification (NCBI taxonomy): domain Eukaryota; kingdom Viridiplantae; phylum Streptophyta; class Magnoliopsida; order Poales; family Poaceae; genus Microstegium; species Microstegium vimineum. The sequence continues at coordinate 60,042,679 of CM039124.1, forward strand.
TGGTCAAAGTTTATATTTATTGATTTTTGGAGAAGCGAGAATAACTCTTTTTTTTTTTTACAGAGGGAGTATATCCTGTGCTGCCATACAGCTAGCTAGCTAGTGCCATATGCTCATATGGATCGGTCATGGTAGCAGCTAGCACTGTTCCAATATACTGTTGGGCTGTTGGCATGCATGTACATATGGAAGGATGCTACTATATGGTAGCATATATATGCGTACACAGTACGGAGTATATATAGAACAATTATGTGAACGACGTACTTACTCCGCTCATAAACGGAGAAGTACGGTAGCACTGCCACTGCATGTACGTACTCAGCTGGTATCATGCATGCAAGATGCAGAGGATGTACGTGAGAGATACCTTAAAATAGAAGTTATTCTCACTTCTCAAAAAATCAGTTTTTTAAAACTTTGATCAATTAATATATAATTAGTATTATTTGATAAATCGTTAAGTATATTTTTATAATAAATTTATTTAGAAATATAAATGTTGCATGTAGGACATCCATAACGTCATACAGTAGATCTATCGATCGGTGCATGCATGCCTGCTAAGGTGCTGCCTATCTAGCTACACGCCGGCCTAGCCTAACTTAGCTAGGTGAGAAGTGAGATCGATGCAGGCGATGCATGCTGCAAATGGCAGACAGCAGGCCGGTTGAGGTCCTCTTCGTTTGGTATTGTGGTTCTTTTGTTTGGGCTTGAGCCACTACTGGCGCGCGGTGCTGTAGCGCACTGTATTGCGCACTCGATCTAGCGTTTTACTCAAGCCGATTTGAGAATTGAAACTGCCGATACGTAGGACCTAGTACTATCTAGGTACGTCCGTGTCGTGGGCCATGCGCACTTGATGCATATATGCATGCGGAGTAATACCTCTGTCCTAAAAATAAGTAATCACTCCTTCCTATCGATCAAATATTTTTAACTTTAACTAGATTTATAAAAAAATCATACAACATTTATATCTTTAAATAAGTTTATTATAAAAATATATTCAACAATCTATCTAATAATATTAATCATGTATTATAATTATTAATATTTTTATACATAATTGATCAAAGTTAAAGTTAAAAAAGATTGACTTCACGAGAAGTGAAAATGACTTCTATTTTTAGATGGAGTAGATACTGGTGCGTTGCAACGGCGTGTATGTAGTACATTCTGTCTAATTTTAAAATAAACATTTAGATAAAAATATTAATATTTTTAATACTATGTAAATATATTATAAAGAACTATCTTATAACAAATCTAATGATGCTTAACTGATGTTATATTAACTATTTATATTTTATGGCTCTGTTCATCCGCACTACTTCGATACTATTTTTCAATGAATGAATAATATTTTTCTTTCACAATAAATCAACATAAGCATTCAGCATATATAAGCTAAATTTTAACAAAACGAACAGAGTATATATATATATATATATATATATATATATATATATATATATATATATATATATATATATATATATTCTATGTTCTAAATTATGAGTCGTTTCTTACTTTACTTTACTTTTTTTTATATAGATAAAACTTTTGTTATGCACCTAGATATACCGTAGCATTTAGAACCGTAATAAAAGTTATGTATCCAAAGAAGACAAAATATCTTATAATTTTTAAAGTTAAAAATTGGCTGAATTTGAGATACTGTTATAATTGCGTTCTTTAAGTAAAGACGAGGGAGAGAGTACTACACTGCAGGACCATGCAATGCAAGGCCGGCCATCACGATAGTATTCATATTCACAGCAGTATATAGTACGTTCACAGCGGGTGCGGCAGAAGCGCGGCACAAACAAAGGCGAGACTGTTGCACCGGCCGCGTGGTGCCAACAGTACATACACGTTTTACAGAGACCCTGATGCATGAACGCACATACAGTATATACAGTACGTACTACGTGTGCATACTGGCATACACAGTACCTGTATAACGTGTATGTAACAAGTGATTTCTTGCCAGGTGGCTCCACCACATACAGGTCCGTACTGCATACACATGGATCGATCGATCGATCAAGGGCAGCGTCCTTTCGGAATGAATAATAAGCAGGTGGCTCCACCACCACTGCACGGCAGTAACCTCGAAATGGACTCCTTCGAATAGACAGCCCAGCGGTAGCGACATCTTTAGCTAGCTACTAGCTAGCTAGAAGGTAGCCTCAGCACTACTCCCTTCATCTCAAATTATCTATCATTTTAGGTTTTTGTGTCACAACTTTAACTAGATTTATATAAAATACGTGCAATATTTATGTCAGTGTTATGATTCGGGGGTCAAGACCACCAACGAGTAAATTTGTATATCGTGTGCTCCCTCTCTCAGACGTGATGTAAGATGGACACAAGATTTATCCTGGTTCGGGCAAAGAGGGTCCTACGTCCAGCGGAGGGGAGGATGACTTGTATTATCTCGCACCCAAAGCGTGCTCGTACAGGGGGTACGAGCTGTGTTACACGGAGTCAGCCACCCGAGGGGTCGATCGAGTGACGGGGTGTGTGGAGTGCGGACTAGAATCCCAGAAGAAGTAGGAGCCGATCTAGAGCGTCCCCCGAAGTCCCCTACTCTACCTCGGCGTCCCCTTTTATAGACCAAGGGGAGGTCCGAGGGTACAGGGTCCTAATAGTAGAAGTACGGGTAGCATATCCGCGGCACAGTGTTGGCAGAGAGACGTTGAGCACTGTGGCGACATGGCCTTCCCGTCCTTCAGGCGTCCCTGGTCGTGGCGGCAGTAGAAGTCGTCGCAGTGCAGTGTCCGCAGGCGGGCACGAGTCCCACGGCTGAAGCGGGACAGGGCGGATGAGACGGCCTCCGTACCGGAGTTGTTGAAGAGGAGGGGGTCGAGCCCCCGGTCGAGGGAAGGGGTCGAGCCCTGTGTGACTCCGTCGCGTTCCCGAAGTCGTCGTCGAGGGTCGCACTGTTCACTTTCCGAGGGGTACTGTTGGAGTCCGTACTTGCGTAGTGGCAACAGTGGCGGCACAGTTGACGGGAATCGGGGACTGGACGGGGAGTTGGCGGATTTGACAGCGGACGCGGGCGTCCATGTCGTTAGGTTGGTTCACTTTAACCCATGCCGGAGCAGTTGGGTTAATCGAGCCCCTCATATGAGGGTCGTCCGCTTGACCCTTGGTCGAGGGGGAGGTCGAGGCGTCGACGGGATCGGAGAGGTCGAAGTCGAGGTAGTGGTCGGGGGTCGGTCGTTCGACCCCTCGTCCGTTGTCGAGGTGGAGCCGGGGGGTCGTTCGCTCGACCCCTCGTGGCTTGTCGCCGCAGTCGGTGTAGGGGGGGCCCTCGATCGATGGGCCGCGTCTCACCGAGTAGTGGGCTGATCCTTGCCTTAAAAATGGTTGCTATGTTTAGCGTTAATTTATCGAAGGGTTTAGGGTACCCCTTACCTTCGTACCCGACAGTAGCCCCGAGGCCCCAGAGGAGTGATTTAGAACTCCTCTGGGGGCTATGATACTCGTCTCTCGGAGAGAGTAAGGATTTCTCGGAGGTTTGGTCCTTGGCCTGCAGGGTTAGTGAGAAATCCGATTCCCCGCGGGGTGCGCGCGAGCGCACCCGCGGGGGTAGCCCCGAGGCCCCAGAGGAGTGATTAAGAACTCCTCTGGGGGCTAAAATGCGTCGTATAGTGGGGTCTTTAAAGGATACCTGGAGACGTGGCACCCTGACGAGGGGTCGATTCCACTCCTTTTCCTGAAAAGAGAAGTGTTCGAGGGCGGCTGTCGAACCCTACCGAGGGCCATCCTTCGCTCCCTCGAGCACCACTGGAGTCAGAGCGCCCCGCCCGAGAGGTCGACTCTGTCTGCCAGGTTACGAGTTTATTGACCCTCTTTCGTCGAGGGGTGCCGTGCGTAGTCGGGCCCTCGAGCCCTCGAATGGCTAGGCCTTCACTACCTCATAGCGTCCTTCCCACGAATCCTTTCATTCGGATTGTGGGGTGAAGAGCATCGTGCTATCCTCGTTAGGACGAGCCCGAAGTCCTCGGTGAGCTGTTCTCGGGCATGAGTCCATTAGAAATGGTGCCTTGTGCGGGTAAAAATCCGAGTGAGAACTCGACCCCGTTCGATAGGGGTCGACTAGTGGCCCGGAGGCGTTCTCATTGTTAAGCAAGCCATATGGCTTGCTAAGCACGACCATGTGGATCACCAAGGTGCCAACCCCATTCGATAGGAGTTGGTGGCTCAATGCCTCCCAGCACAGGGATCCTTGGGTGTTCCTAGGTATGCCTCGGATATGTCCCAGGGAGCCTCGAGAGTTCGTTCTCGAGCTACCGGGACATCCCTGACTCGTGTACTCGAGGGCGGCTGTCGAACTCCGTTCGTGGAGCCAGCCTTCGCTCCCTCAAGATTTGGGGGTGGACCAGAGTCCGTTAACCATGGGTCCTTCCTGACCTCAGGTACTCGAGGGCGGCTGTCGAACCCTATGTAAGGGCCAACCTTCGCTCCCTCAAAATTTGACAGATGGTTCGTCATCCGACGCTATCCTCAGGAGGAGGAGTCCGACCTCGTGGACCGCCGAGGGGAAAAGCAGGTGGTTGTTGTATTAAACTTGGGGACATACCTGTGTCGGAGCTCTCGAGGGAGGCTGTCGAACCCCGGACGGGCCAGCCTTTACCCCTTCGAGGCCATGGGACGATCTGCGGTTGACGACCCGAGGCCTTGTCAGGCCTCGGGTACTCGAGAGGGGCTATCGAGCCCGTTCGTAGGCCGGCCTTTGTCCTCTCGAGATTTTGGGGGTGGACCGAGGTCCTAACCCGAGGTCATTTCTGGCCTCGGGCACTCGAGGGTAGCTGTCGAACCCTCTTTCGAGGGCCAGCTCTCGCTGCCTCAAGATTCCTTACCCTCGAAGACGACGTTTCCGTCCGCACGCCTTTTTAGGCGGTGTCCATTCGGCGCAACAGTGCGGTCGCGGGGCGGAGTGCGGCGATGGGACGGGACGCCTTATCCTGGAGGGAATACGAGGAGGAAAGTACAGGCGAATTAAATGCGGGGATTCTCTTGCCTGTTGCCGGATCCGTCCGTTGGCCTCCCGCGTATAAATACCGAAGGTGAGGGGTCTGGTGCCTTTTCCGCGCACTTGCCTTCCCCGCCTCCTTGCCTTCGCCTTCCTTGCCTTCTTCTCTCCGCCTCTGCCTTAGGCGTCCCGCTAGCAGGAACTCTGCGCGAGCGAGAGAGAAAGGGGAAGATAGGAAACGTACCATCCGTCGCCAAGTCCGAGCAAACCGCCGTCCCCATGGCCACTTTCGCGCTCGTCGGTGCCGATGACTAGCTCGCCTCCTCGATCCGTGAGTCGTATCTGATGGGGTTGGTGGAGAGTGGACTTCTCCGGCCCGTTACCACGGCGGAGAGGCCGGAGTGGATAGCTCCGCCGTGGGACCACGCCGAGCCCAACCCGCCGGAGGGGTACGTGGTGTCGTTCGAGGTCTTCCACCGGGCGGGGCTGGGGGCCCCTCCCAGCCGCTTTCTGCGCGCGCTCCTCTACCACTACGAAGTGGAACTCCAGCACCTCTCCCCCAACGGCGTCAGCCAGGCGGCGGTCTTCGCTGCGGTGTGCGAAGGCTACCTGGGGATCGAGCCCCATTGGGAGCTGTGGCTTCACATCTTCAAGGCCAGCATCTTCCATGCCTCGGTCAACAAGGGCACCTGCCGGAAGGTCAGAGCCGGGTGCTGCAGCATCTTCGTCAAGCGGCAGAATTGTTGGCTCCCGGCGAACCCGTCCTCGAGCCACTCCGGATGGCACTCCGGATGGTTCTACCTGAGGAACGACGATGATCTGCTCCCGGCATACACGGGGAGGACACTCGATGCTGAGCCCGACCGCTGGGGATATGGCGTCCCGTCGGACAAGCAGAAGCACCTCAACGGCTTGCTGGACGCGATCAGGCGTCTGAAGGAGAAGGGGCTTACCGCGGAGATCGTCGCGTCGGCGTTCCACCGACGGCGGGTTCTACCGTTGATGGCTCGACCCCTCCGCATCGACGAGATGGGTCCGGGGGTCGATCCCTCGGGCTGCCGCTTCGTCGAGGAAGAACTGACCCCGGACCGGGTGGTCGGCCGCGTCCGCGCTTCTTCACGGGGGGATTCGACCCCAAGAACGTCGCGAATATCCCCATGAAGCTGGACGAGGGCTTCTTTGACGTGGTAAGGTCCTTTCCTTCTGGTTAGAGTCCTTGCGCCCGCCCCTTCCGTCTTTTCTGCTCGAGCTCTAACTGTCTCGCGTTCCGCAGGGGAATGTGTCCTACAAGCTTTCGCGTCCGCCGGTGAAGGAGGGCCGGGCCACGAAGGAGGCGAACCGCCTCCGCGCGCAGAAGCAGAAGTCCGACAAGGACAAGGCCAAGGCGAAGACGGCCAAGAAGGCTCGGGAGAAAGAGCTGAGAGATCAGCGCCGGGCCCAACAGAGGCGGTTGGGCCTCGATGAGGAGTTGTCGCCCTCGGAAGAGGAGGACGAGGAGGAGGACGACACGAACTGGAGCGAGCTGGAGGAGGAGGAGGAGGAGGAGACAGCGCCCGAACAGGCGGTCGTTGCTACCGGTGGGGAGGAGGGGTCGACCTCGAGGTCGGCCCCTTCCGTCGAAGCCGGGCCACGGGCGGAGCGCCCCGTGGCTTCGCAAGAAGTCGCGCCGCGGCAGACGCAGTCGCAGGCGTCGCGGCCCTCGTCGGGGGGTCGACCGAGCGATCCCCCGACGGCCGCTGCGTCGAGCGCACGGGTACCGGGCGCGCCAGCGCAGGTGGAGACCGGCAAGGGGACGAAGGTGGCGTCGCCGTCGAAGGGTCGATCGAGCGAGCCCCCGAAGCCTGCTGCGTCGAGCGCACGGGCGCCGGGTCCGTCAGCGCAGGTGGGGACCGGAGAGAAGACGACTGTGGCGCCGGCGGCTCCTGCCCGGGAGAAGGTGCCGAGAGCCGCCTCAACCCCCGCCCCCCAGGCGGTGGTGCTCAAGAGCTCGACCAGCCCGACGGTCGCCGGGCCGAAGCGTCGGGCTCCGAGGGGGTAAGTAGCTTTGATAGGTGTTGTCTGTATTTTCCTTTTGTTGATAACGACCCGTGCTTATCGTTGCACCCGTGTGTCTTTTTCAGGTCGAAGTGCCGGCAGGGAGCCGTGTCCCCCGCCCCTGCCAAGAAGCTGAAGACGGGGGCCGCGGTCCAAGCAGCCGCCGAGGTTGGTCCTGCCGCCCCACCCCCTTCGACGGTCGCCCCCGAGGCGGCACGGGTAGCCACGGACCAGGAGGTGGCGGCGCGGGGGGAGGCGCAGGGGGCCTTGGCGTCTTCCCAGACGGTGGAGGAGGTGAGCGCACCGGTGGTGGCCGCCGAAACGACGGTCGTGGCGCCCGCGTGGCCGTCGGAAGAAGTCGCTCCCGGCGCCCCGGGGGGCGCGGAACTTTCGTCGACGGCGGTCGCGACCCAGGATGTGGAGGTGGTCGGACCTCAGGACCCCGCGAACGAGCGGGAGGCCCCGGCTCACCCAACGCCGGGGCGCTGGCCCGAGGGTCTAGCTGCGCTGGAGGCTCGACTCAACCTCGAGCGCGAGGGTACGTCTACCGCCGCGCCCGAGCGCCCCTCGACGACGCCGGGGCTCGAAGAGGGAGGTCCGGTCGAGCGCGCCGAGGGAATGCCCGCGCCGGCGCAGGGCGAGATGTTGATGGAGTCCACCCCCACCCAGGTGGACGAGATGGTGGCCGAGTTGGTGGACCCGGCGGAAATGGCCATCATCGCGGCTCCTCGGGCGGAGCCGGAGGTGGCTCAGCCTCCCCTCGAGGTTGGGGGGCCGCTGTCTCGAGGTAAGTTACACTTCAACTCACTCGAGGTGTGGTGGGTTCGCCTTGCCGGGTATTTACTTTTTCGAGTCCTTCATCACGCAGGGCCGTCCTATTGGCCGGGGTCTTCTTCTACCGGTGGAGACGGCTTGGTGGGGCCGTCGACGTCCTCGCGAGGTGGCCCAGAGGAAGAAGCCCCGCCCCTTTCCGCTTATCGAGGAGGGGGGACCTGCGTGATGGCGTCACGGGGATGATGGAGCAGAGGATCGCCGCCCGCAGCGCGGCGTGGGGCCAGGAGGTTCTCGAGGTGGTGGACCCTCGAGACCCCGAGCGGGTTTTCCTCACGCTTGACGACCAGTCCGAGCTCTGACGGTGGGAGAACGTCGAGGAGTATCAGGCGTTGTTTGAACGCTCGGTACGTCGCGCTGCGGAGGTCGCCGCCGCGGACATACGCGAGGGAATGGAGGTAGGTTCTGCTCTACTTCAGATTGTACATTGAACTGTCTGGTTGCCGTTTGTTGACTATCTCCATTCTTATCCTCGTCAGTCGCTGCGGGTGAGGTCCTACGAGAAGTCCCAGTACATTCTCCGGGTACAGGGACAACTCTCGACCCTCCACGCCTCACTGGATAAGGCGCGGGATGAGGTCGCCCGCGTGAAGGCGGAGGCGGCGATTATCCAGAAGGATGCCGAGTCGAAGATCGCCCACGCGAAGACCGGCTACGAGGCCATCCAGAAGGAAGCCTGGGTGGCCCTGTCGTCGGCGCAAGCGAAGCTCGACGACGCCCTTCGGTCGACCGTCACCGTCGGGCAGGAGCGGGATGCTGCCCTCGAGGCCCAGCGCAAGGACGAGGAGGAGGCCGCCCGGCTGAGGGAAGACATCCGAGGGCTCCGAGGAGACCTCGACACCGTCTCCCGCGAGCGCGATGCTCTGGCCACCTCGGAGGAGAAGGCTCGGACCCGCGCGACCTCCTTGGGCGTGGTGGCGATGAACCAGAGGAAGGCCCTCGAGGACGCAAACAAGACCATCGAGGGCCTCGAGGCCAAGGTTAATGACCAGTCCTCCGACCTTGACGACATCCGCCGCCAGCTCGAGGATACCGAGCAGGCCTACTCTACCCTGGACGTGGAGGCCCAAGGTAAGTGCTTCGGGTGCTGCAGAATCTGTCCTGCCTCGACCCTTTTTCTGCTTTTTGGGTTTTGACTGTTGCGTGCTTGTTTTGGCAGAGCTCGCGAAGCAGAATGCCCGCGCCCACAAGGACCTGGACAATCTTCACGGCCTCCTTGGCACCGAGGCGAACCTCAACGCGACGCTTGCGGCCGCCATCAACACCTTCTGCGACGACCTCTCGGTCAAGCCGGAGCCGGAGGTCGAGGGGGATGCTCGAGGGGACTCCTTGCTGCGCCGCTTCTACTCCATGATGCGGGGGTGACGGAGAACATCCGAGCCGCCCTGCATGTGGGCGTGAAGTGGGCCCTCGCGGTCCCCAACTCCTTCTACGACGTGGACCTCAACCTCGTTGTCGACGGGTTCGCCACCGACCCGGATCTGACCGAGGAAGAGAACGACGCGAAGTGCCAGGAGCTGATGGATCACGCAGAGGTGCCCGGAGGCCTGCTGGCGTCGCTCTTCGAGCCCGAGGTGATCCCCTCGGCGGATGAGTAGCCCTCGGATGGTGTCGATGGGTAGTCCCGGGCCTGCGAGCCATATCTGGACAAAAAGGTCCATGTAATAGTTAGGCTATTGCACTGATACAATGCCAAGCCCCCAAGGGTTTTTTTGTATATAATGCGTTTTGATCGAGATGCACGCAGTTAATTTTGTTTTTTCGAGCTTTCCCAGCTTTTCTTTGCCTGAGTCGACGCTTGTGAACCAAGTGTTCGACGCACGCTCTTATCCCTGGAAGGGGGGTGGCGAGCGGGGATACCGTAGCCCTAGGGCGTAGGTGGGTCCCTGGCTCGACGACACCCTCGACCCTTAGGGAGTTCGAGGCGCCTTTACTTAGTTATGAAGCGTACTCGAGGCGAAGATCGAGAGGGAGGGTCGAGTTTCGAAAAAGCGTACGGGTTTTTCGGGGACTTAGGAGGGGGGTGCCCCCTGTCAGCCCCCGAGGGGAGCTCGACTTTGTCCGGGCAAAGTCGAGGCTACCTTCGAGCTACGAACGGACGTGAAAGTGTTTTCGATAACATTTTATTCATTCGATAGTTTGTACATAAATGCGAAAATGTACAAGGCCCTAGGGCCTCAGGGATAGAAGCGACGTAGCTGTTCGATATTCCACGCGTTGGTGACGATCTCACCCTTCTCGTTCTTCAGCTTGTAAGTGCCGGGCTTCAGCACCTCTGCCACGATGAAGAGTCCCTCCCAAGGTGGTGTCAGCTTGTGACGCCCTTTGTTGCTTTGTCGACGGCGCAGAACGAGGTCGCCGACGTTGAGGTCCCTTTTGCGTACTTTTTTGTCGTGGTAGCGTCGCAGCGTCTGCTGGTACTGAGGCGACTTGAAGAGGGCCATGTCACGAGCTTCCTCGAGCTGGTCGAGGGAGTCCTCTCGGGCTACCGTGTTGGCTTGCTCGCTGTAGGCTTTCAGTCGAGGGGACCCATACTCGAGGTCAGTGGGGAGGACGGCCTCAGACCCATAGACCAAGAAGAACGGGGAGAACCCCGTGGCTCGACTCGGTGTCGTTCGGAGACTCCATAGAACAGCGGGCAGCTCGTCGACCCATCTCTTTCCATGTCTGTTCAGCCAGTCGAAGATCCTTGGCTTGAGGCCCTGCAAAACCATACCGTTGGCACGCTCGACCTGACCGTTAGTTCGAGGGTGGGCAACTGCGGACCAATTCACCCTGATGTGGTGATCGTCACAGAAGTCCAGGAACTTTTGGCCGGTGAACTGCGTGCCATTGTCGGTGATGATGACGTTGGGGACCCCGAAGCGGTGGATGATGTCGGTGAAGAATAGCACGGCTTGCCGAGACTGGATGTTGGCGATGGGTCGAGCCTCGATCCATTTCGAGAACTTGTCGATAGCCACGAGAAGGTGAGTGTGCCCACCCTTGGTTCTTTTCAGGGGGCCAACCATGTCGAGCCCCCATACTGCGAACGGCCAAGTTATGGGTATCATCTGAAGAGCTTGGGCGGGTAGGTGGGTCTGCCTGGCGTAGAACTGACATCCCTGGCAGGATCGAACGAGTTTGGTGGCGTCGTCGACGGCCGTCGGCCAGTAGAAGCCCTGTCGAAAGGCACTTCCTACCAGCGTTCTTGGCGCCGCGTGGTGGCCACAAGCCCCCGAGTGTAGGTCTTTCAGCAATGCCCTCCCCTCTTAGAGGGTGAGGCAGCGTTGAAGTACACCCGACGGGCTACGTCGATATAGTTCGCGGCCGTCCCCGTATAGGACGTAGGTTTTGGCACGTCGAGCTACTCGACGGGCTTCCGTGCGGTCTTCTGGGAGTTCGCCTCGCGTCAGGTACTCGAGGTAAGGCGCGCGCCAATCCATCGGAGGGGTTGGCGTCGCGGCGGCCCCGTCGATCTCCATGACCTCTCCCCCGCTCGAGAGGGGATCGGTCGAGGGGGGTGGGTCGACCTCTTGCTCGAGGGCGGGAGCCCCCGAGCCTAGGTCGATGGATGGTGTGTGCAGATCCCTCGAGAAGATGTCGGGGGGGACCGTCCCTCGAGTAGACGCGATTTTGGCCAGCTCGCCGGCAGCTTCGTTGTACCGACGGGCTACGTGGTTGAGCTCGAGGCCATAGAACTTGTCCTCGAGCCTTCGGACCTCCTTGCAGTAGGCTTCCATCTTAGGATCGTGGCAGCTCGAGTCTTTCATCACCTGGTCGATCACCAACTGAGAGTCCCCTCGCACGTTGAGGCGTCGAACCCCGAGCTCGATGGCGATGCGCAGGCCGTTGACGAGGGCCTCGTACTCGGCGACGTTGTTGGAGGCGGATGACGTAGCGCATATGGACCCCTGAGGGTGATATGAACAGCAATCCGGCGCCTGCTCCCGTCTTCTTCAACGATCCATCGAAGTACAGAATCCAGAGCTCGCTCTGAACCTGTGCTGGGGGTAGTTGGGTGTCGGTCCATTCTGCAACGAAATCTGCCAGTACCTGAGACTTGATGGCCTTCCGAGGGGCGTAGGAGAGGGTCTCCCCCATGAGCTCGGCGGACCACTTGGCGATCCTTCCCGATGCCTCCCGGTTCTGGATTATCTCTCCGAGGGGGAAAGATGAAACCACAGTGACCGGATGGCCTAGGAAATAGTGTTTGAGCTTCCGCCGAGTGAGGGCGATCGCGTACAGCAGCTTCTGGATGTGGGGATACCTCGTGTTGGTCTCGGAAAGGACCTCACTCACGAAGTAGACAGGCCTCTGAACCGGCAGGGCGTGTCCTTCCTCCTCCCTCTCGACTACTAGGACCGCGTTGACTACCTGGGTAGTTGCTGCGACATAGAGCAAGAGGGGCTCGGCCAGGCTCGGGGGGACCAAGACCGGGGGCAAGGTGAGCAAGGCCTTGAGCCTCGAGAGCGATTCCTCGGCTTCGGCGGTCCACGCGAAGTGTTCTGTCTTCTTCAGGAGTCGGTAAAGGGGTAGGGCTCTCTCTCCGAGCCTCGAGATGAAGTGACTGAGGGAGGCGAGGCACCCAGTAACCCTTTGCACGCTCTTGAGGTCGTTGATCGGGCCCATCCTCGTGATGGCGGTTACCTTCTCGGGATTGGCCTCGATGCCGCGCTGGGAAACTATGTACCCTAAGAGCATGCCTTGAGGGACCCCGAAGACACACTTCTCGGGATTTAGTTTTATGCGATTAGCCCTGAGGCACCCAAACGTGATCTCGAGGTCTCCGACCAGGTTTCCGACGGTTCTGGACTTGACCACGATGTCATCGACGTAGGCCTCGACGGTCGGCCCTATGTGTTTCCCGAAGACGTGGAGCATGCATCGCTGGTAGGTGGCCCCGGCGTTCCGCAAGCCGAAGGGCATGGTGAGGTAGCAAAACACGCCGAAGGGAGTGATGAAGGAGGTCGCGAGCTCATCGGACTCCTTCATCTTTATTTGGTGGTAGCCGGAATACGCATCAAGGAAGCAAAGGGTTTCACATCCCGAAGTGGAATCAACTATCTGGTCGGTGCGTGGTAAAGGAAAAGGAACTTTAGGACATGCTTTATTCAAACTGGTGTAGTCTACACACATCTTATCCTTCCCATTCTTTTTCTTTACAAGCACGGGATTAGCTAACCACCGGGATGATGTACCTCCTTGATGAATCCGGCCTTCAAAAGCTTGTCGACCTCCTCCCCGATGATCCTGCGCTTCTCCTCGTCGAAGCGGCGCAGGCGTTGCTTCACCGGTTTGGACCCGGCTCGGATGTCCAAGGAGTGCTCGGCGACTTCCCTCGGGATGCCCGGCATGTCCGAGGGACTCCATGCAAACACGTCGGCGTTCGCACGAAGAAAGTCGACGAGCACGGCTTCCTATTTGGGCTCGAGGGTGGCATTGATCGTCAGCGCCTTCCCATCCGCGAGGCCGGGGTCGAGCGGGACAGTCTTTGTGTCTTCCGCCGACTCGAAGTTGCCAGCGCGGCGCTTGGGGTCGAGGATCTCTCTGGACAAATCGTCAAGGGCCGTGAGGATAGCCGAATCCTCACGGGCTTCGGCTTTTTCCACGCACTCGACGTCGCAGTCGTAAGCGTGCTCGTAGGAGGTGTCGACGGTGATGACCCCCGAGGGTCCCAGCATCTTGAGCTTGAGGTAGGTGTAGTTCGGGACCGCCATGAACTTGGCGTATCCCGGTCTACCGATGATGGCGTGGTAGGTGCCTCGCCACGCGACCACCTCGAGGGTCAGTTCTTCCTTTCGAAAGTTCGAGGGGACGCTGAAGCAGACCGGCAGCTTGACGCGGCCGATCGGGAGTGCCTTCTTCCCCGGGACGATCCCGTGGAACCCCCCCGCGCTGGGGAGGAGCATGGTCCTCGGGATCCCCAGGAGGTCGAGGGTCTCGGCGTAGATGATGTTGAGGCTGCTCCCCCCGTCCATGAGCACCTTGGTGAGGCGGGTGTTGAGGATGATCGGGCCGACGACGAGCGGGTAAGTCCCCGCGTTGGGGACGTGTTCGGGATGGTCGTCCTAATCAAAGGTGATCGGCGTGTGGGACCAGTCGAGGTACCACGGGGCCTGGGCCCGTACGGAAAAAACTTCTCGACGCTCCCTCTTGCGCTGGCGCGTGGTGAGGCGAGTCGAGGGTCCCCCGTAAATCATGTAGCAGTCGTGGATCTCGGGGAAGCCTCCTTTTTGGACATCGCCCCTGACGTGGGCGTCACAGGGCGGGTCTTCCTTGCCGTCGTCTCTCCTGGGGCCAGGAGGGACGAAGTGCCTTCGGAGCATGCGGCAATCCTCGAGGCGGTGGTTGGCCGGCCCCATATGATAGGGGCAAGGCTCCTTCAGCATCTTATCGAAGACGCCCCCGTCGGGAGGGGCCCCTCGAGGCTTCCGCTTGTCCGCTGCGGCGACAAGGTCGTCGGGCTCGTCGTCGTGCTCGACGTTGCGCCGGCCCGGTTGGTTCTTCTTCTTCTTCCGGCCGCCGTTGCCGTCGTTGTTCCTCCTGGGCCCCTTGTTTCTCTTGGGCCCATCGTCCGAGCCCCCGGGCTCATCCGCGTTGCCCTTCCCCTTCCCTGGGGGAATCTGGAAGAATGCGCCAACGGCTTCTTCGCCAGCCGCGTAGTTGGCGATGATGTCCATGAGCTCGTTGGCAGTCTTGGGGATGTTTCGCCCCAGCTCCCGCACCAACTCCTTGCAGGTTGTCCCGGCGATGAACGCCATGATGACCTCGTGGTCGGAGATGTGGGTCAGCGCGGTACGCTGCTTCGAGAATCGGCGGGTGAAGGCGCGGAGGGTCTCCCCTGGTTTCTGCTTGCAGCTTCGAAGGTCCCAGGAGTTGCCCGGCCGCTCGTAGGTGCCCTTGAAGTTGCCCTCGAAGATCCGGACCAGGTCGGACCAGTCCTGGATCAAGTCCGGGGGTAGCTCCTCGAGCCACCTTCGAGCGCCACCTTCGAGCGGTGTCGGAGAGGAACAATGGGAGTTGCCGGATGATGACGAGGTCATCTTTGGCTCCCCCCAGCTGGCATGCCAGCCTGAAGTCGGCAAGCCAGAGCTCTGGCTTGGTTTCGCCGTTGTATTTGATCAGGCTGGTGGGTGGCCGGAAACGTACGGGCAGGGAGGCCCGCCGTATAGTTCTTCCGAAGACTCGAGGCCCCGGCGGCTCCGGAGACCGACATCGGTCTTCGTCGCTGTCGTAGCGCCCACCTCGGTGAGCGCTGTAGCCTCGAGCTTCGGCATCGCCGTATCGACGTCGGTTGTTCACTCGAGGGGGGAGGTCGTCAACGAGGCGTTCCTGAACCGGTCATGGCTCGACACGGCCCTGGGGCGCCTTGTTCTGGTGGACAGAGGCCTCCCGATTTTGTCGAGGGGGCGCTGCTTGCCGCTCAGAGGCAGCCCCTCGACGCCTCGAGGCCGAGCTCTCCGCCTGCTCCACGGCCGCAGTTTGGAGCAGCCCCTGGATCTCGTCCCTGATGCGCTGTGCCTGTGGGGTCGATGGAGCCGGCATGTCGCGGAGCAACATCGCGGCTGCTACGACATTCTGGCTGGCACGGTTGAAGACTCGGGGTTCGGCGTTCCCCTCCCCGACGATCTGCCGGTGGACCTCCCGGGCCCGCTCACGAGCCCCTCCACCCTGAGGACGCCCTCGATCCCGCTCGAGGGCGTGTTCGAGCTGCTGAAGACGCAGGCGCTCCTCCTCGAGCTTGCTGAGAAGCTTTCGGACCTGCGTAATCTGGACGTCGGGGGGTGGATCTGCTCTGCGAGGACTTGGGGGAATGGCATCTCGAGGTGGTGTGGCGTTGGCCCCTCCTCCTTCTTCGGTGGCCGCGGTATCGTCGACGTCGTCCTGGAGGACGGTTTGCTCGTCGAGGTGGAAGCACTCCCGAGTGGAGTCGTAACTCTCGTCGGGAGAGTCCGAGTCGAAGTCGGCGTGGTAGAAGTGGGGGAAGAGCTGCCCGTTTCTTCCTCTTCCAGGCGCCGCCGTAACGTGCCCCACGTACGGGGCAGTTCTGGCTCGCCCGGTGAAGTGGTGGTGACGGGATCGGCCGTCACCCACGACGGAGTCCATGGAGACTCGTCGTATGTATGTACCCGTAGCCCTGCGAAAGCAGAGTAGAGTCCGGCACTGTTGCGAAGCCCGTAAGGGAACGGGTCACGCGGTGGTGACGAGGTCGAGGGTGTTGGAGAAGCCACGGGAGCCTCCGGGGACGACGACGTGGCAGAGCCGAAGTCCCGTTCGGGGAGACGCCCGCCCTCGGCCCACAAGCGTGGGTCAAGCGGACCCCTAGGAGAAGGGGTCGTGTCGCCAGCTGGGACCGGGGGAACGGCATCCGGCGCCCCAGAGCTCGCACGACGGCGAGCGCGTCGAAGCCACTCGCGCCTCCTCCTGATCGCAGGCCAAAGACGCAAGCGGAGGGACCGTCGCCTGATCCTTGCTGGCTCCGGCGCAGCGGAGCTGCTGACGTCTAGGCCACGGGCGGAGGGGAAGACTATGAAGTCGCCCTGGTCCGTGGAAACGAACCCTAGACTACCGAACCAGATGACGGTGGTGAACGGGAACGGTGGGATGGTGGAATCCATCTGAGAGAGTAGTTCGGAGTTGATCGACACTCGAATCCCCCTACCTGGCGCGCCAACTGTCAGTGTTATGACCCGGGGGTCAAGACCACCAACGAGTAAATTTGTATATCGCGTGCTCCCTCTCTCAGACGTGATGCAAGATGGACACAAGATTTATCCTGGTTCGGGCAAAGAGGGCCCTACGTCCAGCGGGGGGGAGGATGACTTGTATTATCTCACACCCAAAGCGTGCTCGTACAGGGGGGGTACGAGCTGTGTTACACGGAGTCAGCCACCCGAGGGGTCGATCGAGTGGCGGGGTGTGTGGAGTGCGGACTAGAATCCCAGAAGAAGTAGGAGCCGATCTAGAGCGTCCCCCGAAGTCCCCCTACTCTACCTCAGCGTCCCCTTTTATAGACCAAGGGGAGGTCCGAGGGTACAGGGTCCTAATAGTAGAAGTACGGGTAGCGTATCCGCGGCACAGTGTTGGCAGAGAGACGTTGAGCACTATGGCGGCATGGCCTTCCCGTCCTTCAGGCGTCCCTGGTCGTGGCGGCAGTAGAAGTCGTCGCAGTGCAGTGTCCGCAGGCGGGCACGAGTCCCACGGCTGAAGCGGGACGGGACGGATGAGACGGCCTCCGTACCGGAGTTGTTGAAGAGGAGGGGGTCGAGCCCCCCGGTCGAGGGAAGGGGTCGAGCCCTGTGTGACTCCGTCGCGTTCCCGAAGTCGTCGTCGAGGGTGGCACTGTTCACTTTCCGAGGGGTACTATTGGAGTCCGTACTCGCGTAGTGGCAACAGTGGCGGCACAGTTGACGGGAATCAGGGACTGGACGGGGAGTTGGCGGATTTGACAGCGGACGCGGGCGTCCATGTCGTTAGGTTGGTTCACTTTAACCCATGCCGGAGCAGTTGGGTTAATCGAGCCCCTCATATGAGGGTCGTCCGCTTGACCCTTGGTCGAGGGGGAGGTCGAGGCATCGACGGGATCGGAGAGGTCGAAGTCGAGGTAGTGGTTGGGGGTCGGTCGTTCGACCCCTCGTCCGTCGTCGAGGTGGAGCCGGGGGGTCGTTCACTCGACCCCTCGTGGCTTGTCGCCGCAGTCGGTGTAGGGGGGGCCCTCGATCGATGGGCCGCATCTCGCCGAGTAGTGGGCTGATCCTTGCCTTAAAAATGGTTGCTATGTTTAGCGTTAATTTATCGAAGGGTTTAGGGTACCCCTTACCTTCGTACTCGACAGTAGCCCCCGAGGCCCCAGAGGAGTGATTTAGAACTCCTCTGGGGGCTATGATACTCGTCTCTCGGAGAGAGTAAGGATTGCTCGGAGGTTTGGTCCTTGGCCTGCAGGGTTAGTGAGAAATCCGATTCCCCGCGGGGTGCGCACGAGCGCACCCCGCGGGGGTAGCCCCCGAGGCCCCAGAGGAGTGATTAAGAACTCCTCTGGGGGCTAAAATACGTCGTATAGTGGGGTCTTTAAAGGATACCTGGAGACGTGGCACCCTGACGAGGGGTCGATTCCACTCCTTTTCCTGAAAAGAGAAGTGTTCGAGGGCGGCTGTCGAACCCTACCGAGGGCCATCCTTCGCTCCCTCGAGCACCACTGGAGTCAGAGCGCCCCGCCCGAGAGGTCGACTATGTCTGCCAGGTTACGAGTTTATCGACCCTCTTTCGTCGAGGGGTGTCGTGCGTAGTCGAGCCCTCGAATGGCTAGGCCTTCACTACCTCATAGCGTCCTTCCCACGAATCCTTTCGTTCGGATTGTGGGGTACCCGACAATTTATGTTTTCAAATAAATTTATTAAAAAACAAGATCAAAAGATCTATCTTATGATATCAATTATGTATCATAACTATTAATAAATTTTTGTATAAAATTATTCCAAATTTTTTCTCGGGAAGTGAGAAAAACAGATATTTTACGACGGAGAAGAGTATGTGTCTATGTGGGGTCCGGCCGGGATATCTCTCGGTGCATAGCCACATCGGAGTGACTAGTGATTCTAAGTACAGTTATTTATTTTCAAAAAAAAATTCCAAGTACTGAACTACTGTTCGTAGTGTCCAAGTAACAATAACAGTAGAGCTCTAGCTAGGATACGTCGTGGGGCAATATAATGCGAGTTTTTATGATGCCTGAAAAAAAGCCCACCAATTTCAGTCCACCCATAGGTAGATGATCGATCTATCCGTCTAGACAACAACACAGCATCATCGATATCGCGTCGGACACCTTCTTCCTTCTTGCTGCCGCGCCCGCGACACACATGCTCGTCCAAGCTTTCTTGCCAGCATTGTGTCTCTAACGACGAGAACGTTACCGAATCCGTTCTCTATTGCAGTATTGCTGGTCGTGTGGCAAACGATGCTATCACTCTATTTATTTATTTTTGCGGCGCCGACCCTAACACCAGTAGAAGTAGCTCGACACCAGTCGGGCCCGATAAGACACGGCACAATGTGAAGGTGACAGGTTGTGTCTTATGTCGCCCGGCGAGCTGAATCGATGACCTAAGCATGACCAAAGTACGCTTCTAAATTTCCTTGGGTGACATGATATAGGGAAAAGGCCATCACAAAATGTACCATGTTTTTTTTGTTACAGGTATGCCATGTGTCCGTTACAATTTCGAAGGCGTCTTTTAAAAGAAATGTATACAGTTCTCGATTTTCAAAAACTTAAAACAGTTCAAACTTTAACAATATTTGTAATAAAGAAGTCTAGTGTAAGATATAAAATAAGTATCATTATATATAAATATTAATACTATTTACTAAAAGTTAGTAAAACACGAGCTACCTTCATGAACATGATTTTTTTTTCTTTTATGGATGGATTGAGCATGTATAAACTAAACGTACAGGGAAAAGATAAGGGTCTGTTTGGAAAGAATCAGTTCATTTTCACATGAAAAACATAAAAACGGGAAAAATTTCTACTTTCCAACAGGACCTAAAGATCCAGAAAAAAAAAAGAGGGGTGAGTCTATTAGGAACAGGCAAGACAAACTGAGTTTGATCCGGCAGTTCAAACACAGGAACAGGCATGCTGCTTGATCGCCAAATGGCAAGTGCAGAGACGGGCCGGAGCAGTAAAAAATCAGAGAAATGGGCACTGGGCCAGACGGCCAGTAGTGGGTCTTCACTTCTTCTGTGGAGCGAGGCAGTGCAGTGCCAGTGCCAGTGCCAGTGAGCGAGTGCCGACTGCCGAGTGGGGGAGGTGCCGGCCGAGGGCCCCAGGGCTGCAGTGCAGTTGGAACAGCGCCACGACCACGAGCCAGGCCCGATCGAGCGGACAAGCACAGGCCCCCTCCCTCCCCCTCAGCCGTCACGTCTCCCGGAACGGGACATCAGATATTATTGGGGGAGAGTCAGGAGGAAGCGCCGAATCCACCACCACCAAAATGGCGTCTCGCTCCCCGCCGTTGCCGAATGACGCCGACCTCGGGAGTGGTGGTGGGGGGAACCGAGCCGAAACGATGCTGCGCATAGCGCAACTGCGCAAGCAGTGGGTGGGCGTGCACGGCGGTATTGCCCTATTGGGTGGGGCGCAGGCAAACGGGGAAATGACGAGAAGGGTTGTGTTGGGTTGGGTGGATGGAACCGTGGACAGCGACGTGGGACGGTAAAACTGTGCCTGCTCTCTGCTCTGGACTCTTGGACGACTCCTGCTCTCTGGACTCTGGAGCGAGAGGGGCTCTCGCCCAGTCAGTCACTCGGTCAGTGTCAGTCAGTAGCAGTCAGCCAGTAGCCCACTACTGCATGGTTTTTACTACTACTCCTGTTCAATGTACATACAGTACGTCAGTACACCAGCACAGAGTGGCAGTACGCTACTAGTAGCTCGTCCTCCTCAATCTCTACCTCTACGTGTACGGAGTACACCAATACAGTATACCACCAGCTTTCACTTCACAGTCTGTAACAACAGTGCGTCCGGGGCCACTTCCATCTACTACTATCTGGGGTTGCTCCCAAACCGGTGCTGCGTGCTGGGTGTCTCAATCGCCATTGGACAACCGCTGGCAGAAGAGAGACGACCAACGTAGTACAACGAGGCAGTTTTCCTTCCTCTACAATCTGAACCGCAGTGGGGGGTCGGGGTTCCGTGAAACGCATGTCATTATGTCAATGGTTGAGTCATAACTTATAAGTGAAATTCAGTTGGTCCAGTTAATTCCAGAACCAATTCAGCATGGGGGTACAAGTACAACATCTCAACCATGACAGAACCATGGCAATGTAGCAACAGCCCATATCATAACAGGCACATACCAGAGGGAGACCAGCCATGTTGCTTCTTATGGCTCTCTCCCTCTCCCTCTCTCACAAACACACACAAGTACTACTTTCTCTCATTACTTAATTATTTTTTAAAAACTGGTTACTTAATTAATTAACAACGGTCACCGGCAAAGCAAAGCTGCTAGACGCTACACACGAGACCAGCTGCCATTCCAGACGCCGAGAGCTGAGCCGGCTGTCAAAGCGGTCTAGGGGAAGAAGAACGGGTTTGTAGTCGGGAACGGCGCCGGCGGGTGAGACGGCGGCGGCATGCCGCCGTTCGCCCCGGCGGCGGTAGAGAATCCTGATGATGCTGCAGAGTGGTGCAACGGCACGTGAGGGGAGCCCTGTGTTTGCCATGCCCAGGTGGGGAATGGCTGGGAACCCAGCTCAGGCCTTCGCTCCATTGGCCTTTCCTGCACCTGCACATTTGCAGCAGCACAAGCATGAGCTTTGTTAAGTTTTTACCACAGTGAATGTTTTCACCTGAAAGTCGTTCATAGGAAAGAGAGTCAACAAACAACCAAGATGGGACCAGCTAATGCTGAATCGGGAGATATATTCAAGATTCTGTTCTAACGAATTAATTTATTTATTGTATAGTACTACTCTTATAGCAAAATCAAGACTTTATGTTAGCTCTATTTCCCGTAAATTCAGAGCATCCTCAGAACCAAAGCTGCAACACGTGATTTCTGATCAGCGTACTAAGATGCATCCCATGTTATGTCAAGAAACTGTGACCGAACAACTGCGTCGTTTCAAAAGACGGAAACTGGCAGAATGGCCTGGTCGAAACATCAATCAAGCTCACACGCCAAACAGTACCTGCGATTAGTAAGTAGGAGTACTCCTAGTACTAGCTGATACCCCCCAAAAAAGGGCTGTATAGTGTAATTCCAAGGAGCAAGATACTTTCATAAGAAATTTCTAAGCAAGTTAACTGTTTGAAGGTAATCAAGCAACAAGTAATGTTTAGCTAGCTAGTCTCAGTCAAAAAGTTAGACATGTCGACATATATATTCGGCTTGTTTCTTTTTAATTAATTTCTTTTTGGAACACAAGGCATGTTCAGCTAACCATCCTGGATTCTATAATAGTTTGGAATAACTGATGGCGTAGGAATATCAATTTTCATGTGTAACAAACAGAGGGATCTTGGAGATACCTGGTGGTTCGGGAAGAAGCCATGACAAGCTGATGAGTACAATCCCTGATGGTGAGATGACACTGCTGGGTTTTGCTGATACCCGGGCCAAGGGGATGATGAGCTCATTGGCTACAGCAGCAGGAGATAGAAGCAATACTGTAAGATCAATAATAGCTGTAGGACCTGGACCACGAATTAATATCTCAACCAACCATATGCCAATCAAATAATCCTATGAATCTTTATAGGTCAGGAGTTACTAGTATCAGAGGTCCAAGACTCTACAAAGAAGACAATTCAACCTACAGTTGCTTCCATCTTAATATTTTATTTTTTCTTGACACCTCTTTAGCAACCATAATTAGAAGGTTATATACTGAAAAAATTGAATGGAGCATTTTACCTGAGAGGCCAACGTATTCGAAGATTCAGGAGAATCACATGTTGGCTGGAGGCCAGTTAAGGTATTGTCCCTTTTGGGATCTTGCACACTAGGTTGTGAAATCCGCAAATCCAAATCAATGGCATCACCATCAACAATTGCTGAGAAGGTAGAGAAAATCATGAGATACATCTCGGACACTTTGGCTTATATGTGAAAAAAAAATGTCAGATGACCAGGCTGATTGTAATACCGTCAGTTTCGGTGTCAGGCAGGCTATTATCTCCTGCATTGTAGGAGCTAGGCTCAAAGTTAGTAACAGCTTCCCTCCCATTGAAGCGAAGGGCTGCCCTGTCATAAGCCCTACCAAATTGCAACAAGCATTAAAAGTCAGCAAAGTTAATGAAGCTGATGAAACCAGCATGTCCTTATAAAATGAGCAGTGAAAGCTACAGTGGTACCTTGCGGCTTCAACTTCGTTGTCAAAGAGCCCAAGATAGATGTACCTGCATGTTAATTCCAGTTGTGAGATACTCTGTCTCACCAGAGGGATACCTACACTGGTAGGCATTGACAAAACTGGTCCTAGACTACGGAGTGCAGGAATTGCATTGTCTGCAAATGCTCATATCTGAAATCTAGTGGTTGCTGCAAATAGATCTGTATGGTATTATTAGGTGCCATGGCAAAACATTGAGTTGTGGAAGTGCAGCTTCCACCAATATAACAGAGACATACTACTAACCACTATTAGCATACTAGAATAACAAGCACACTGACCCCAGCGAGAATCACCTTGTTGTTTCCTTAAAATCACCCCCAAGCTGCACCTAACATGAACATAAATTATGTCGAACTAAATCATTTACCGCACCCATGTTAAATGTGAAATCAAGCCAACTTCATCCCGTCGCCTTTTGCTCATAACCATGCATAAAAAACATTTGAACTGACTGAAGCTAACAGAGTATAAAAAGGGAAAGACAGGGGCTACTGTGTATGCAGGTCAAATTTTTAATGCCAGCTTACTTCTTGCCAAGAAGTTGCCCCATCCTAGCTTCCCAGCGGCCGCACTTGTGCAGCGTCACGCCACGGTACTTTGAGCTTCCCCGGGCGAATCCGGTGCTCTGGCGCCGGAGTATGTGAACGAACTCCTCCTTGGTCCAATTCCTCATCTGGAAAGCGCACCCATCAGTCAGTCCACCGCGAAACTATCGATAATGGAGAAACTGTACATGCCATTTGATGTTTTCATGCAACTATAACCTGCTTCAAATCATCCTCGTAGTCGCCCAGACTGAAGTTGATGTCCGCCTCGAGGCCGCGGAACTTGATCGCAGCACGATCGTACGCCCTGCTTGTTCCAAACTTGACCATTTATTTCAACGCGCTTATCGATCACAAAACTGCAAATCGACACGAATTCAATCAAACAAGCAAAAGGTCCCTAACCTCGCAGCCGCGTGCGCAGTGTCAAAACCACCTAGGTAGTACAAGGGCATCACCTCATCAGCACACCAAAACCAAATCAAACGCAGTAAAACTAATCGGCAGTTCATAGAAGATGCTTGAGCTCGAACGCGAGGAGCTCAGGCACTCACCTAGGTAGACTTGCTTCCCGCAATCCCTGCTCAGATCAAGCAGCAGCAGCAGCAATACGAGGAGGAGGAGGAGGAGGAGGAGGAGGAGGAGGAGGAGGCGGAGGTGATCAAGAGCCATAAGAGGATGGATTAGTACAGTAGTAGTAGTAGATGGTAATTACGAGGGAAGAGTGCAGGCGAGGTCAGAAGTTGAGTACCAGATGTGCGACTCCCAGCGGCCCGTCCTCCTGTAGAAGGTGACGCCCCTGTACTGCGAGCTGCGCGACCTCGGCCCACGCCGCGTCTTCTTCGCTGGCGCCACCGGCCTCTGCGCCACGCCGATATCCTCGGCGCGCCGCGGCGGCTGCCACACCGGCATCGGCGCCGCCGCCAGCTCCGGCTCCAGTTCGGCAGGCGGGGTCGGGGACGGGAAGAGCTGCCGCGTCATGAACCCCGTGGACGCGCCCGGCGCCATCTCGCCGGAGCAGTCGTCGTCGTCGACGGGACTCCCGAGCAGGCCGAACCGGAAGCCGCCGTCCGCGGAGTTGAGGACGGACGAGCTCGACGTGCCCGAGTCCGCCGGCGACTCTACATTGAGATCCAGCACCATCTCCGCTCCCGGGCCGCTGGAACCTGCCAAAGCCCACCTCCCGCCCAAGCTTCGACTCACCAGTCGGTCACTCTGCCTGCCTGCCTGTCACCACTCACCACCGCCTGCTGCTCCGCCCGGAGCAGAGCTTGATCGGCGGCTTCGGTCCCACACGTCTCTATGGCGCCTGAGCAGGAGTGCAGCAGCCACGATAAGTAGCTTGGTGGGAGGAGGAGCAGTGGGTGGTGGTGGTGGCCATGGCGGGGTGGGGGGGGGGGGGGGGGGGGAGGGGGGGAGGACGAGAAGAGAGAGAGGGAAAGGGCAACGGCAGGCAGCGGAGCAGCAGTGCAGTGGGAGAAAAGGAAAGGGAGATGGGACGTCGAGGAGGGTGAAGGGTATCAATGGTAAACTATTTTTGTGCAAGGGAGCTTCGCTACGGGCACGCGCGCCTCCGGCCACGGTGGTTAACGTGTCGCCCGCCGGCTCGCCGGAGCCGGAGATTGCCATGGGTTTTATAGCTGCAATAACGGCCGGTTCGTTTTTTAGCAGCTTCATTGACATTATCTTCCTCTCTCTTTTTTTCAGTATCCTAGGGTTTAGAAATAGTTAGAAAGAGTGGTTCAAAAGAGTATGTCACCATCTTTAGTGGCAATAATTGATAGATATTTAGCTAGTGTCACTTAAGTGATTCTACACTAGAAAGAAACATGAGAAACATAATTATAATGTTTTTTCTAATCTAGTTAAATCAGGACTTATCATAAAACATATGGTACTACGAAAGTGGTAGACAACTTTTAGAGAAGATTAGATTTGTTTGAAAAGTAAGCTCTAAAATATTGTGTCAGCAAAGCTGTAGGCACTATCATATTGAACTTGTACAAGTGGTCTTGACATGAACGTAACCGTTAGCCAACTTTATAACTACAACGTAAAGGCGGTCCTTATAAATGAAGTAATATACATCTAACAGTATAATATCGCGATCTTCTGAACCGCTTGCCAACTAACAACCTATATCGTTTTATATAGCACGTTGGTACCACTACTTTATCATTCCCATGAAATATTGTCTCTGATATTTTAGGAATCCTCGGCGGTATCTTTCCCGGCATACAACCATCATGATCCATCCGAACAAAGCCGACAAAACCACACAAGTGTCACCAATAAATAACTAGCTAAGCACCTGGATTAAGTAGCAGGAGTATGCGGTGCGGCTATCTTTGGAAAGCTGGCAACCGCACTGACGCGGCACGAACCATAGGGCAGGCAGGCACGGGTTCAGCAGCTACTGTAGTTGTAGTCAGTCAGTCCTCCCATCCCTTGCCTTGATACGCCACCCAGCGGCCAATCAGCAGCCGACAGTGCGTGGACCAATAATAATGCCAGTGGCCGCGCGACCCACAGCCAGCTACTGTTGTACGGCCGGTACTTAATCGGCAAACAAATCACGAGCCGTACGCATCGGACGCTACAATAGCTGGCATTATTGGCACTTTGGCTTTGGCAGGCAAAAATCCCAGACTAATCCTGCACTGCAGCACCAGCACGGTCGCCTCCCTTCCGCGGCAGGGGTAGAATGGCCCGCCCGCCCGCCGTAGCGGCTGTGGTCTGGAGGACTCTCCGTGGGTATGCGCGTACAGTAGGCGCAGCCGAGCCTCCCGAAATCGCAAGGAGATGTGCATGCACCAGTCTCCGCGGCGGGCACGAGATGCACGCGCGGGTTGTGGGTTGGTTGACAATGGCAACTATCAGATCAGATGAGATGAGATCCAGATCTTTGTCTGCCTCGAGCCCAACCCCTAACTGTTCTGAACCGTCCATCGGCCTATCTACTCCTATATCAACATCAACAGTTGTTCGCCCGTGCTGACGCGCTGGGCCTGCCAGGCGTCAGCTGCTGCGCTCGACGCCCGTCAGGTTCACGGTTCCTGCCGGGCCCGTCCGGCGTATGGTGTGGTGTGGTGCCGCGCGCGCCGCACGTACCTGTCCGTGCGCGGTGCGCCTAATGCGCCGACCCAGCGGAAAACGTCCCGTTTCTAGAAATGCACCGGCGCGGCGCCGTCGGGCGGGCGCCCGGAAAAGGCACGGCACGGACACGGACACGGACACGGACACGCGGGGGGCGAATCCGCGGTTCCATCCCATCCCATCGGGCACGCTCGTGACTTGTGAGCCGTGCGGCCGTGCGGGGGCGGCCGAGGCTGGCTGGCGCGGAGGACGGCGACAGCGCCACCCGTGGCTTTGCGCCGGCCGGCACAGTGCTTTGACTTGAATGGTCAGTGAAAGCCTGCCTCTGCCTGCCTGCCTTCGTCTGCAGCGGCTGCAGGATGGACGATGGCGTGCGTACTTGATCCGTCCTGTGCCGTGTCGTGCCCGTGCGTGGTGGGAACCGGGAAGAAGAAAAAAAATGTGAGCGCGAGTCCCGCCGTATCCGCGTAATTAACTGCAGGATCGCGACGGATTGCGTTGCGGGCGTCGTACGGCTTGGGTCTTCTTCTCTTCAGAGTGAAATTCGTCGTGTTTTCGTCTGACTTGAGATTACGGCTGTATGTATACAGTTGTATTGCTGATTACTGGTAGGTAACCACATGTCACTACGTTAACAGAGGATTAGTATTACTCTAAAAAAAACAGAGGATTAGTATCGTGGCGGTCTTTGCTTGTTTGGCATCGCCGCGTCTCATCCTGATCCCGACTGTACGGTTTGATTTGTTCATTCGTTAGGCTTATCTGATGGTTCTCGAATCTAAATACACTCTTTTTTTTTCCGAAAAGAAAAATCCTAAGAATTTGATATCAGTAGTTTTGTGGGCTTTTTCGTCGATGTGTCCTTGATTCGGATGGTTGGAGAGCATCATGAAATTCTCTAGGCCCGATCTTACCCAGCTGAAGAGAGCCTCAACTCCTTCCATTTCCGGCCAACGAGCCCAACTAGTATTTCGTGTGGTCCATATTTCCATTGAAAATAGCAGAAAACATGGGCCGACTCCAGTTGACCCAAAGGCCTTAGCCCATTTACACCAACACGAGCCCTAGGCCCTATTTCAGGGCTGAAGGGATATAAACGCTTCCCCCACACCTTACTACAAACCCTTTCGCCGCCACCGCCGCCGCCTGATAGCTCCAGCGTCCTCGCCGTCGGCTGCTCGGCTGCCGTACTCCCGCTACGATCTAGGCATCACCTTCGCCGATCCAACATGGGGTAATTCATGATGTTATGCTCTCAATCTCATTGCCTAGAAGTTCTACGCTGTTCCGTGAAAATTTTGCCGTTTTTTTCTCTCCCAGATCTATGATGATAATAGCAGCGTTTCAACATGCTATCTTGTGATGCCTCATCTTGTATCTAGTCATTTGTCGGGTCTAAATTTTTTTTGTCTTCCTACAAGAAAATCAGAAAAAAAATTCAGATACGTGATACCTGCGTAGCAAGTCTCAGTCACGTAGTCTATTGCCTTGTTAGAAGCATGATTTGTACTTGGAGCTTGCATTACATGCCTGATTCATCACATTTATAGTATCTATAATATACTGAATTAGCTCCAGTTGCGCACCAATTAATTAGACTAAAATGGTGGACTCACTGTTATACCGATAATACCTGTTTTAAGCCTATGAAATTCATCATGCTTTGTACTTCTGTAATATAGAGGTCTTTCCCCAGCTGCTGACATAATTTGTGTATAGATGTTTTGCATTATTGTTGTGGTTGGTCTGTAATGTGGAGCGCTTGACCATATTATCTACAGCTACTAACTTCTGTACACTCCTAAAAATTAGAAATTCTGAAGCTTAGCACTCTATTAATTCTGATGCAGCTAACTACTATGTGTAGGACTTTTTAATGCCTTGAATTGTGCGTTCAGAGAGTAGTGTATTGTTCTCTTGGACTCCCTTTTGGCTCTCTTATTATGCTTATGTTGCAGCCTGCATGGATCAAGTGCTGTAGTCAGATCCCTTTTTCCCAGACACCACCAAATTTATGCTGTACAATGCCCCATGTAGAATCACTTCAAATATGATTTGAAATTTATGGATGTGCACCCACATTAATGGAGACAGTAGTACACATGTGACTTCATAGCTCACTGAGATATGGTTCATGTTGAATTGTTGAAACCCCCCTACCCCCCACCACATTGCATCACTTATTCACCCCTTCTAGCACTGTCAGTTATGAACAAGGACAATAACTCTTCTGATTTTCCATATTAGCTTTCTTTGAAATGATCGTGGAAATCTAGATATTTTCTTCTTGTTCTTTCCCTGTGATTTTAGACTGTTTTTTTATATAACTAGCTCATATAGTTGCTGAATATGAATAAGTCTATAGGCTGTGCTTTATTTAAGTAGAGCTCCATGCCTCCCGAGTTAACAGTACTCTCATGGATATACTTTAAATCCAAACAGGAAGTCAATTCCAATGTAGAGTTAGCAATCAGTAGATTTCAGGTCACATTAATAGTACTCTGCTTTGTAAACTTTACTTCAAAGCCTGATAATTCTTTGTACCTGAATTTTTATACATCTGAGAAATCGAGTCTACAAAGACTTCATTTGCCATGTTTTGCTAGCTGAATAAATTAGAAGCCTTCATGGTTTATATGGACTAACAGCAACTTAAGCACTTAGCTGTATATCTTTTATGATGCTTATTAATTGAAAATGTTTGATGTGGCTAGACCTGATCAAACGCCGGTTTGGGCCAAGAAAAAAATGTTGGGTCAAAATGTTTGGCCCGACCCGATGCGATGGCGGGTTGGGTTGGGCTATTTCTTGGGTTTGCCTACTTTGTATCAGGTTTTTCGGGTTGGGTTGGGGCATGGGTCAAAATCATGACCCAAACCTGACCTGATGCACTGGTGGTCAGATTGGATTTTTTCGGGCGGGGTCAGGAGGGCCATGTTTAGGTCTAGATGTTGTTACACCTGGTGCATATATTTTTGGATGCTAAGGGTTGTGTTTCTGCTGCAGGAAGACGCGTGGTATGGGAGCTGGGCGCAAGCTCAAGACCCACAGAAGGAACCAGAGGTGGGCTGACAAAGCTTACAAGAAGAGCCATCTTGGCAACGAGTGGAAGAAACCCTTTGCTGGTTCATCTCACGCAAAGGGAATCGTCCTTGAAAAGATGTGAGTTCATGAAACAGCAGATTCCATTTCTTCTGAAGAACAAGCAAAGTAACCACTAATTCCTCTGCAGCGGCATTGAGGCTAAGCAGCCTAACTCTGCTATCCGTAAGTGTGCTCGTGTCCAGCTGGTGAAGAACGGGAAGAAGATTGCTGCCTTTGTGCCAAACGATGGTTGCTTGAACTACATCGAGGAGAATGTAATTACTTTTTCTCACGTTCATAGTACTCTTCAAGGGTAACTGATGTTGTTTCTCCTCGCTGTCGGCTGCTAATTGTGGCACTCACTTTCTCTGCAGGATGAGGTGCTGATTGCTGGGTTCGGTCGTAAGGGTCACGCTGTGGGAGATATTCCCGGTGTCCGTTTCAAGGTCGTGAAGGTCTCTGGCGTTTCCCTGCTCGCCCTCTTCAAGGAGAAGAAGGAGAAGCCGAGATCTTAAAACCCTGTTCCCCTCACCACAAGTGAACCCGCCTTGTGGTGCACCGCGCACCTGTAGCTGTAGGGCTCTCGTACCAGACCTCATGTTGAGATGAACCTAGCAGCTGTTTTGCCATAGTTTTGTTGAGAAGCATCTGAATTTGAATTCTATATCCTAAACTGCTTGTCAGTGTGTGATCTGTGATGCGATGTGGTTTCTGCCTCTTCGTAGTCTGATGTGTCTGGTGTCGAAGTTGGTCGAGCGTCAGTGCAGTCACTGTTGTGAACCCGATTGCCACTGTTGAACTGAATCACCTGGAGCTCTGAACCGCTGATGTGCGGATCGACGGCTCCGAAGGATTCCAGGCTTCTGCGTTGCTGCGATTATGCTCTCAGTGACGTACTAGCAGCAGTATCCATCAGCGAACTAGCGAAGCAGTGGAAATCTGGAAATGCGCCCCGATCGCAAATCGGGAGGCTCGGGCCCGTAGGCCGTACCACATCCCTATCGTGCCAGGTCAGCAGCCTATCCGGGTCCGTCATCCCTATGGCCACACCTATCTGTCCCCTACACGCACTGCACGGATCTCACCTCCACGTGGGGCCACACTGAATCTCACGCTCCTGGCCCGCCGTGTCAGTGTCAGGGCCCACGAGGCGGGCATCGCGTCGCGGGCCGCCAGACGTGACCGAAACAAACGAACCCTTTTGCCTCGGCCTGGTGCCTGAACGTGTAATAAAATATTAGCGACGAAGCAAGGAAGGCAGCCGAATCCCAACTCCTGTCTGTGTGAGCCATCGCCTCGTCGGCCGCTGCTGCTGCTGTGCCCCTCCCCAGCCGCTCCCGCCCGGAGCACGCCGCCGCCGCCGCCGGCGCGGGTGCTCACAGACGCCGTCGCGTCGCATGGATATGGCCCCCGCGCCCATCTCCTCCAACCCGCGCTCGGTCGAGGAAATCTTCAAGGACTTCTCCGGCCGCCGCGCGGGGCTCGTCCGCGCCCTCACCTCCGGTAACGACCGCTCTCCTCCCCGCCCCGCGTGGCCTCGCCGCTGTGCTCGCTCTTGAGGGTTGAGACCCGCGCAGATCTAACGAACGCTTGCCTCTCGTGTCGCTGCCGGTGCAGATGTGGACGATTTCTGCAGCTTCTGCGACCCAGGTGAGTGAGATCGATCCGCGGCGAGCTCTCGCGCGGTGCGTGCGTGCGTCGAGTTGTGGATCCGGCCGGGGAATGAGCGAATCGGCTTTTTCTTTTTCCTGCGTGCAGATAAGGAGAATTTATGTCTGTACGGCCTTCCCAACGGGAGCTGGGAGGTGTCGCCGCCGGCGGAGGAGGTTCCTCCGGAGCTGCCCGAGCCGGCGCTAGGCATCAACTTTGCGCGCGACGGCATGCAGCGTCGCGACTGGCTCTCACTCGTCGCGGTCCACTCTGACTCGTGGCTCATCTCCGTCGCCTTCTTCTACGGTGCTCGCCTCAACGCCAATGACCGGTACCAATTCTATTCTGCCACACACGCTGGATTTGGTTTTCGCCGTTTCAATCAATTACCTGGTGTTGTGTTGGTGTTGGCTGAGAGCGAAGAATGCTTATTCTTGAATTCACTCCTCGACCATATGGTTTTGTGTGAACTTCATTGTTTCCCTTTTTTGTGAATTAGATCGATTATTAGGTAACTGGGATACTTTGGCAATGTTCGTGTTTATGATCTATATTTATTTTATTTCACTTGGTGCATGTGTTTGCATGAGTTGTTCTCTTTTTGTTTCCTTTGAGTGAATTGGGGGGTCATGCTTTGGGGATGAGTTCGCTTTATCAGTACTTTTGCACGCTGTTCTCTTTTCTTTTTGTTTCTGTTTATGCTACATGAGTGCATGGTGCAATCAGAATCAACAGTCTTTATATTTCATAATAAAGGCTTTTCATAGAGTTCCGATCTCGGAGTGTACTGGGTCCATCTGTTTATTATGGGGTGCCAAACTATTGGTCCCTTTTCCACTTTATTACAGAAAAATCATGTACAGCAGTTGACGATCTTGTGCTTTTATCTTGCTCCAGAACTGCATGTTCCATTGCTTCTAAGAATTCTGAAATCAATCATATTTTTGTTTTATGGAGAACAATGCCACGGTTTAGAACCAGAGATACAGCATCTCCAACAGTTTGGCAAACGAGTTGGCATGATTTTAGCAAAACAAGAAATTATAGTGTCCAACAATTTGGTAAACGAGGTTGGCATCTTTGGCAACTTGGCATTCTGGGGGTATTCACGCGCATATTTGCGCGCTCCTATCCTGCGCGCATCGCTGAGCCGCGGGCCGCCCCGACGTTTCCCGCGCGGGCGAGGAAGTTTCCCCCGCGATCTCCTTCTGCGCCGTCACGCCGCAAGCCGCCGCCCAAGCGGCCGATCCACGATCTTCTGCAAGCCGCCGTCCTTCTGCGCCGTCACGCATGCCGCCGCCCAAGCGGCCGATCTCCTCCTTCACGCCTCGTTCACGATCGCCACCGAGGAATTCCCGCTCGGGCCTGTTCATTCGTTGGCCGTATGTGCATGGACGTGCATCTCCACCTACACCTGTACGTGTACAGCACCAGCGCCATCAGCTGGTCGTGGCCGACATATCTCCACTGCACCTGTCCTGTGACGTATACATTGCAAATCCATCACTTGCTATTGACCGGCTTCAAGTGATTCACGAACAACTACCAACGGTGGGTCATCCTCTTTGGCAAGTGATATTTGTCAAACTCTTGGAGAGAGCCTTTATTTTGACTTGCCATATTCTTTAGGGAGTTGGCAAAAGACATGATTTGCCAAGTTATATTTGCCAAACTGTTGGAGATGCTTAAGAGGCATCCCTCAGCCAGTCTTCTTGTACATTTATTGCTGGGCCATCCATTTCCAAATGCATTCAAACATCTTAGCGAATCCTTTAATTTTGATGCTTGCAAACTGTTGCTGAACGTCCTGCAATGTTACAGCTTGCTTGCTAGTGCAATTGCTCTATGTTTGCCTAGAAATAATATTAGCTAACCGGGAAGGTGACAAAACTATGTGCATAATTTAGTTACGACGTATTCGGTTTTACAGTCAGGGTTGGCCAATCAATTGTGCACCAATATACTAATCTACAGGTATGTTGATCACTGAAAATACATAACGGTATTATAAGCTAGCTTTGCAGAGTCAATGACCAACATGGGCATATTTATGGCATCTATTTATGTTTTTTTCTTATTTTTTCTATTTTTCCTTCTAGATTAGTGTTTAAATTTCTTTTTTTTTCTCGAGTATTTAGTGTATTTTTTTAGTGTGTAAGAAAAATGTTTGTTTTTTTCATCTAATTATACCTCTTGTGCCTCTCATATTAATATCCTCAGAATTTAAATGGTGACCTGATGTAGTATTTACTCCTAAGTGCCTTACTTTGTGGAGGTTGAGGTTTATGTATGTCAACAGCCTTCTCTATTGATTAGATTGCTGATTTGCACTTGTTCTTTTTATCACAAGTTTTCCTTTATGAGAATTATTACAGTGAGAATGTTAGGCATAATTAGTCCTCTGCATTTCTTTTCTTTATGTTGCTTTATGCTGTTGATGTTCAGGGGATTTTTTCAAAACATACAAAATCCTTTCGTTCTTGAGACCTTAGTTGTTCATCTCTGCACCTGAAAATAAAATGAAATTCCCTTGACTCAAACACTTTCGGGAGGCGTAGATCTTAGTTATTATGTCATCATTTGTTCCACCGTTGGCCTGTTCTGTCTTTTGATGCTCTGGGATATAGATTCTGAGCTTCCCATCACTTCATCTTTTGAGGGCCACGTTTTTGGGCCTCAAGTATTCTGATACCCAGCTCATTGTCTTAGTGATGTTTGGATATGATGTCCAGATGGTGTTATTCTGACAACTTAATGATTCTAAACATTTTCTTTGTGAACACTTGTGTATTCTTTTCTTACTTTCATAGTATTTTGAACTACTAGGAGTCTAAGAGGGATCAATATGCACTGTTTTTTCCCCAGAAAAGCTAATTAGACATTTGGACTCTTTGTCTCTGTACATACCCACCGCCCCCAGACATGTTTATTCACGTCTATTTGAACAGGCAATTCCTCTTTTTGAAACCATGTCGTGCGCTGGAGTCTATATTTGTAGCAATAAGAACTACTCCCTCCATCCCAAATTGTAAGTCATTCCAAGAATCTTGGAGAGTCAAAGTTTCTCAAGTTTGACCAAACTTATATAATCAAGTTTGACCAAACTTATATAACAATATAATAATATTTATGATGTCAAATAAGTATCATTAGATTCGTTATCAATTATATTTTCATAGTATATCTATTTGATGTTATAAATCTTTATAGTTTTGTCTATAATTCTTGGTCAAACTTGAGATGCTTTGACTCTCCAAGATTTTTGGAATGACTTACAATTTGGGATGGAGGGAGTATTAAACATCAAGGCTGGAAAACTGATTGCGAGGAAATGAATTTTTTTTCCTAATTTGTGACAGAATTGATGCAGCTCCTGATTTGATTATTTTCTTATTTTTTTTATCTCAGGAAGCGCTTATTCAGCATGATAAGTGATCTTCCTTCTTTATTTGAAGCATTCGCGGACAGGAAACACAGTAGAGATAGGTCTGGGGTTGATAGCAGTGGCAAGTCCAGACACTCATCAAAGGTGCCACATTAATCTTTTCAATAGTTTGGCTTTGGTCTAGTTTATGTACAAAATCTTATTCAGAATGAGTTGCTTGTTTCTCGTGTAGAGAGGAAACGATGGCCATGCGAAGAATTCCAGGGCAGCAGCTCCTGCTGCCAAAGAGTATGACGACGACGATGACGAGGAAGACGAGGAACACACGGAAACCTTTTGTGGAAGCTGCGGCGGCCTTTACAACGCGAACGAGTTCTGGATCGGCTGCGACATATGTGAGCGGTGGTTCCACGGCAAGTGCGTGCGGATCACCCCTGCCAAAGCAGAGCACATAAAGCACTACAAGTGCCCGGACTGCAGCTCTAAGAAAATGAGGCAGTAGGTCCCCTGTGTGCACCGGCCGTCGCTGACCCGTTTGATCTGATCCAAACCATACTTCGTTGTTTGCCCCAAGGTCGCAGCTAAGATGTGAATTCCTTCATTTTAGGACATCTGTGGGGTTGTTATGTGGTGGTAGCCTGGTAGGAAGAGGCAAAGGATTAATAGATACATGCTCGTCGCTCGTTTTTTTTTTTAATATATAATGGCTCGTTCATTGTTCATCGTATTGCTTGCTCTAGGTGGAGTTTGTGGCTGAGCCAAACTCAGTCAAACCCAAAGGCAAGCCTCTATGTTTATCAAAAAAGAAAAAGAAAAAGAAAAGGCAAGCATCTATGCAATCTCTACTCTTTCTCCTAAATTGCACAATATGACTACGTGTAGGCATTGCATGTTATGTATGCATGGCAAATTGGCAATGGACTAGATGCAAACCATTTTGGCTTCCATTCCTTGTTTATCCTATGCCTTCACGTGTTGATTATTTATCTTCTTAGACAGTAATCATGCTTAGTATGGTAGAAGTTAAAAAAAATATGTGATAAGGGTCTCCCTACTTGCAAGCTCATATATAGTCATAGGAGTTGGTTTCTTAATTAATTAACATTTAGACGAGGAAACCACTAAAAGATTGACAAGATGAGTTAATTTGTTTTTTGAGAGAAAAGATGAGTTAATTTGGTTGAAGCTTGCGATGCCTACGGTCATCGTGAGAGGGTCTTGGACGATGTAAATCGCTTGAACTGGTTAAAGACCGTACGTATTTGGTTACATCGGTATGGGCACCGCCCTATAGTACTTATCAGTTATCGATCACGATCGCATGCTATGTATACGCATGGCAAAGCCAAAGCAACATGTTATGACTGGATAATTCGTCCATGGATTTGTTGTGTTTAAGAATAAGGGGTAGCTAGTAGAGCTAGTACTACATATCTACATCTCACAGGATACTGTACTAGCAGCAGCAGCTGCTGCAACAGTAAGTGCAGCGAACACACCTTTGCATTAGAAGAGCTTTGGGATTCCTACATTTGGCTGAAGAACCTGCAGTTGATAAGGCCTGACGCATCCATTGATTCACATGCTGTGCCATGTGACCTGATCCGGCCATAATAACCAGAAAATGGTCAGATGGGTAACGCAACCAAACGCCTTCTCTACAGGTTACAGCGTCATCGGTTGGGCTGCTTTCCAAGCAGCCGCTTTTGAGGAAGCTTTTTATATAAAAGAAAAAAAATTTGTGGGAAACAAGGATGTTGGATATTACATTTGCGCAAACAAAACTATCACACAAACAGGTACACTTCTCCATTAAAATTAATGAACAATAAAGTTGAACAAAGAATTTGGTAAAGTCGGAATCCATCAAGAACTCAAGTTATATAATAGGAAGAAATAAGAAGAAGAAAAAACAAGACGTAGGCGTAGAATAACATGTGGCTAGGCAAGCCATAATAACTCTTGGCCCACACGTCATACATTTATCATTTCCACTAACTCCATCACACTTATTATTGCTTAGATAGAACGACGACGAAAAAATATAGTAGCCGGCCACACGTACGTACGTGTGCCCTCATTTTTCACCACCACCATCGCATCGTTCAACTGGACGACGGCCCCGGCGCGGGTGCCGGCGCATCGGATGAGCTGGATTCTGTATCAGCCAGCTTCATGTCCGCGTAGACGACGCGGCCTTCGGACGACTCGGAGCTGCTGCTGCTGCCGCCGTCGTCGCTCGACGAGCCGTCCTCGCTGCCGAGGATGCGGCTCTTGGAGGCGGAGGCGGTGATGGCGAGGTGGCAAAGGAGCAGGCCTACCAGGGACAAGCTCATCAGCATGGCCACGCTCATCTTGTTGCGGGACGGCATGTTGTTGTTAGATATATGCGTCGTGGCTATCGATCTGGCTACTTCCAAAGGCGGTGTTGGTTGCTTTCTTCTCCGGCCTGTTGTAGCTCGAGTGCTCACAAAGGTAAGGTTTTATAGCGCTGGGATCCATGGCCGTTTGTGGTGTTTGCGTGAAAGTGGGTGCCTTGTTAGTCCAATTTTGGGGGGTTGTGAATGCAGCCCTCCGTTGCCGGTTTTGAATAGGTCTTGTAAGTGCCACCTGCCACGCATGCCTTTCCTCCGGCGTCCGTGTTTATACGAGTCTCGCTCGCAATACCGATTTAGCATTCTTTCGACTTGAATTATAGTGCTCTGGGGTCTGGGCTTCGCAAAATCGCAAGGAGACGATTAGTTTCAGACTCTCAAGGTTATATGTGGTCTTGTGCACGAACTGAAGGAGCTGTCAGCGGAGAATTTCGTGTCTGCCCAAGTGTATGTGTATGATGAGTGTTTCACATGAGCTAGCTGCTCAAGCAAGTGCCAAAAGTTCTCGTCGTCTTTCGTGTTGACCAGAGTGTTAAATTATACCATGTACTTAGTACTGTGAAATAATTTAGCATGGTTGAGTAATGAAAAAATCCACGATTCCTACAAGAATAGAGTTATAGACAAAGACAGAAATTACAATCTATAATCTAGTTATTACGATCCTTAGTTCACGACCTAGGTTATAAAAATCCGAAGTGATCTAAATAGGACCTTATGGGTCTGTCTGATCCTACTTAATTATAATCTAGGTTATGGAATATCTGGACCATTTTAATCTATAGATTATAGAGGTGGATTATTGTTAGTTGAAGTACACATGACCTATAATATAAAAAACCATATGATAGACAGAGATAGGATAATTATAATTATAATTATAATGTGGTGATGAAATTATTATTGTTATTTAAATAAATCAGGCAGTAGAGTTGCCTATACTATATTAAAAACAAGAAGAATCCAGACTGAACAATATAACAGAGCTATAACGATGATAACGACTATTGAAAGAAAACAAACCTAAAAAACAACAGTAAGCAACTAACTCAAGTATCGACAATGGCCGATTAGATCGAGACCTCAAGGCGAGCCAAGCAACACCACTAACAACCACAACTGCCTTCTACGGTAGCAACAAAGGGGGACAAAGCGACATGAAGATACAACATCGTCACTGCCCTTGTTCACCGATGTTGTATCACACCGAGTCAACCGCTGCCAAGTAGGGCTAAGGCTGTGCGTACTTTATGGGCCTGCAGTATCGTTTTCCATAAAAATTTCACGCAGCGCATGTTGTATGTCCGCACGGTAGGCGCGCCCGCACGGTATGGCAAGCGTTGTCCAGTTTATGCACTACGCGCAGGGGCAGCAGCAGGTGGGGCCTATGAGCGGCGGCAGCAGTGGAGACCACAGAGAGAAGAGGGAGGACGGAGAGGACAGCTGTGGGTCCCATGAATTTAAACAACAAAAAATAATAACTCACAAATTAAAAATTAAATTAAATTTCGATTACACCATTAAAATTGTTACAATAAATCCTTTTAGATAAATTTTATTTGTAAACATGTGAGTCTCACCGTTGACAGTTGATATAGAGTATGAGATATAGAGGGTGATAAGTGCGGAAGAAATATATGTATAGAGAAAAAAATCTCGCTGACCAGGACGAAATATTTCTTTTAAATGATGAATATAGAGGATAAAGAGTGCGGATAGCCTAAAACTGTCTGCACTGCTATTCCTCTAAACTCATCATCTATCTGTCCTAGTCATCAAGATTCTCTCCTCTATACGTTTTTCTTCCGCACTCATCATCCTCTATATTTCTTACTCCATATCAACTACTAACATTAGAGCTTATTTATAATTTTATCGAAATATATTCATTTGAAATCTTGTTTTGAAGGATTTTATTGAAATAAAATTAATGACGCAAACGAAATTTAATTTGATGTTTTTATTTGTGAGTTATAATATTTTTAAATGAGTTGAAAAGGTATTGCACGCAAAGCGAGAACGTGGGGCCCGAGAGACATGCACGCAGTCCTGCTTGCCGTCCCTCCGCGACCGCGCCAGCGATAGCGCCTGACCGCCTGTCAGATTGCATCCAGTAGACCGATACCGCACCCGCTGCGCAGTTTTTTTGGGTACAAATATACTGCAGGATTCTTTACCGCACAACACTACGGTCAGTCTAACGACCGCCACGATCTACTGCAAATCCATGTAGGGTGTGTTTGGTTTCCTAGCTTATTTGTAGCCTGACTAGCTTTCTAGCCTGGGCAGCTTTAGCCTGTTTCTAGGGAGCCACCTCCTAGTTGTTTGGTTGGTTTTGCAGAGAATCACCTCTTTCTTTTGTTGGTAAGTTTACCCCTCTTGGAGCAATTTCATCGAACAGTTGGTGCGCATGCTCAGCCAGCAGAGCAGTAGCAGTAGCAGCAGAACGACAACGACAGCAAACCAAGCTGCACGGCGAGCTCAGCAACAAGCAGGCCATATCTCTCACGCTTCAAACCTGCCTAGAAGCACAAGCAGCTAGCAACCGTATATCTCTGCTATTTACTTCCTGCCCTCATGGTGGACGCCGTAGCAGCAGATCCGGTCATCACCAAGCGAGCACGGCGAGAACCTCAACGACCATGGCGGCCTCCTTCTCGTCCTCCAATGCCTCCTCTATTCCCGTCAGCCATGGTACTCACTAGCTAGCGAGTTGCGCACAACAGCAGGGCATCCTCCCGTCAAAGCACACGGCAGCAACAACCTCCGCTCGAATCACACCTCTAGGCCTGAGGCGGAGCACACAGACTCCACCTCCACGACGACAACAGCAGCAACACGAGCGCGAATTTGCAACTCTTGCTCCGGTCCACGAGCTCGAAGCGAAAGACGAAGACAGCGTGCGCGGCGGAGCCACAGCGGCCACGGCGGCGGCAGTGTTGGTGGCGAGGTGTCTACGGCGCGGCCGCGCGGGCGCATCTCTCGGCGGCAAGCCAACGGACAGCATGGAGGAGCAGAGGTGGGTGAGAGGTGAGGGATTGTGTTGAGCGGTGAGAGAACCTCCCTCCTTCCACGCGAGTTTTGCGGAGCTTGGCTCCCAAAGAACGACCACTGTGTGTGTTTTCTGAAGCCTGACTAAATGGTGATAAGTGACTTTCTAGAGCCTGGCTTCAACCTCTAAACAGGCAATCAAACAACCAAAAGGTGGCTCCTTAAAGTCTGGTTGGAAATTAGCCACCCAACCAAACACATCCCGTAGTCGTCCTGCCATTGCCTCCGCTTGCGACGTCTGTTAATGCTGTCCGGCATCGGGGTGACCCTTGCCGTGCAAGGCTAGCCACTACAGTCCGCTGCAAGCTGCTAAGCCGAAAGCACGAACTGCCTGTCGTCGCCAAGCTGTCCGACACCCTTAGCAACCAAACCGCTTCATCAAAATAGCAGAAAAGTCAAACAGTGCCTCTAGCTGCCATCAAACATTGCACAAAACATCGAACATTGTACTTCTATGCCCCAACTTCCTGCGCCTTGATTGGATTACTTTACTTTACTTTATTTTATTTTACCTGATTACTAATCTAGTTGAGATTAAAACCTCTTTAGTAATGCTAACTCTGGGCCATTTATAGTTAACTTTCTTCTGTACACCTCAAAGCAACCATAATACACATAGATTATAAGACGAATACATGTATATGTGTATCCAACAAGATCTTAACCCATCACGACCTAGACTACCAGACTAATCTTAGAATCCAACTCTCCACTCAAAAAATGAACCAAACAACCGCCATGAATTGAACCCAATCTGCTGGTCACTAACCCAATCTGCTGGTCACATCAGTAACCCAATCTGCTGGTCAGTACAGTAAGTTACATCCATGCCATCCTTGCTCCAGGACCTAGCTTACTGATTGATTCAAAGTTTTGTCCACCAAATTAAGCTGGAATGCAGAGACAAGCTACGGGAGCAAGAGACGGAGGACGGCCAGCAGCATCATATTGCTGCTGCAACTACACCGACGGGCTACGGCGACCTAGGCGAGAGGCGCTTTGGCCAGATGCCCAGGTCGGCAGGCACTTCACCAAGCCCACCACCATCGTGTCGCATACCGGCGGCACCGTGGGCCGTGGCATACCATTTCCTCGGGTTCATTGGGCCTAAAAGGTTGTGGCCGTCCATTCCTCCAACGTAAATTTACAGTCACCTCACGTGATGGGCACGTGCCCACACTGGCATGAGGTCCCACGCCGAAGTTACCAGCGAAACGAAGAACAGACGAAGCGGAGGCGAGAGGACAACTGCCGCACGGAGACACAGACGCGAACGGCGGACAGACCGAGTGATTGGTCGGCGACCACCTCACCTCCGTGGCCGCCCACTCCACGGTGAGCACTCGCCGCACTCTCCCTTCTCCCCGTTGCCTCCCTCTCCCCTCTCCCCCCGTGGCGCATCGCGATCCCACGGGCTGCTGCGTGCCAGCTCGTTGCATCGTGGGACTTACTAATTCGTTTGGGAGGTTTTGGTCGGTGCGGGATCCGGGTCCTGATTCCTGAAGCTTTGCGATTCGCAGCTGGGACTGGCTCATTTGATGGGCACGCCCGTTTCTTTGCTAAATCGTGCGCGCGGGGGGTTTGGAAAATTTTGTTGGTTCGTGTGGAGTTTGGATAGCTCGAGATGAGATTAGGCTTATCTCGAGTAGCATGCATGTGTTCGCAGCACGATTGCTCCTTTTTAGACCCAGTTTTTTGCTCAGCTGGGTTCAAACGAGGAGTTCATCTAAGTGTGGGTCTCAGTTAGGTAACTGTTATTGATGGCAGACCTTTCATCTGCCCATTGCGTAGCGTACCTGTTAGTTCGATTAAGTAATCTCTAGGTTCACTAAGTAGTTTTGGCTGGGGATCATACATAGACTTTGTTTTGTAGCTGTATACTACCTTGTGTGCCAATGTTTTCGTAGGCAGCCTCCTGCTCAGCTTGCTCATAGGCTAAACAATGTTCACATCCCATTAGGCTTTTGCTTGAAATAGGTATGAGTTGGAACACTGTCCTGTTACTGAGTGCTAATGTTGGATTGTTGGTATTCTTTAATGCTCCCTATTGGCTATGTCTGTTGTCTTCATGCTAATCACCTACTGCATTTTGTCATATCTTAGCATTATTATTAGCAGTCATCATGTGCGTTTTCTATTTAAATGCCCACTTCATTTTTAGTTATCCAAGATTTTTTTTTCAAAAATATGAGAACAAGTAATCTTACCTTATGGAGCTTTTCTGTGTCTCAATCATTTTGAAGCATTCGTTTGGACTTTGGTCTCTATGCATTTAATAGCGAGCTACAGCCTACATTCCTTTTCTGTATGACATTTCCATCTTCTGTTCAGCCGTTGTCTAATTCCTTCCATTTTTTTGTTTTTTAAGCAATGTTACTTGTTACCATCATTAGCAGTTGATGGGTATACAGACGATGTCCACATCTTGTCAGATAGATGATGGACCTGCCGTACTACAGTTATGCAGATGGACATTGTTACAACCCCATCTGAAACTATCAAAATTTCGAGAGGCTTTTATATCTCCAACAAGGCGTCTTTTTGGACTGCTCTCAGACCATGGTGAGGCTTTATCGTTATCCACTGTTCTTGATCATGTTGGTGCCTTTGTTGTTGGTCTACTGGTAATGTTGTTCTTATTTTCTAACCATGGTTTTACAATCCAGGGGATCTTGTCCTGGCAACTGCTGAGGCCAACCCATTACAAGTTGAACCACATAGAGCTCTCTCAGATACCTGTACTCAGGCAGTCTTTGAAACGTTTTCTACTATTCCGAGAGTGAAGTCTTTAGCATGGGGATACTGTTCTGATGCTTTTGATGACTCAAGTTTTAATGAAATTCTTGTGGTATCTAGTGATGCTTCTATCACAGTCCATGCATTCTGCCATTCTCGCAAAAGCACACTTGCAGTTAATTCAATGTCTGATACTAAAGAGTCGCATGGGGAGTGGAAAGAGTGGCGCCCTACTGATTGTTCAGTGTTGGAGGATGGTGAGTCAGGTCCAAAAAACTGGTTTTGTTCTTTCCTAACTACAATCACTGCATCTGTTTCTAGTGAAAAATACCAAGCCAGATTTCCCGTGAAATCTTTATTACCTAATTCAGCAGAAGTGGTATCCTTTAGCATATATGACATTACTCTCTCTTTCTTGAAGTATTGGTATAGCAAACGTTCTCTGAAAACTATGACGGAAACTGACAGTGAATCACCACGAAGTTTCCTTAGTTCTTTACCTGTGGCTGAAGCATCATGCAGTTGTCAGTGGGAGTGTCTAAAAGTTTTGTCTAGCTCTTCAGGTTATTTGGTTGGCTTAGTTTTGACTCCTAATGAATCAGTAAGTTGTGAGGCCCATCCATCCAACACGGAGTGTATTTTGGTTGCTGTTCTGGAGCTAAACCACTGGGGCATTCAGTGGAACTTTGTGGCAGACCTTCAGGATGTATGTGATGGTATTACGCCAAGTCCAAAATGGGTTGATTTTCAGTTATCAGATGTGTTTCTTGCCTGTCTTGGTACCACAGGTTTTGTTGCCATTTGGAACGTGAAAACTGGTGCTCTCGCGACGTCATTCAGCGTTCTTCAACAGTGCAGAACAGACCTGGAGATGCCTATGAGGAGCTCTATGCCCATTTTGACAAATTTGGATGGGGGAAATATCCCTGGTGAGAGCTTTGTTGGCAGAATGTTTAAGCGGCTAGTTTTGGCATCGTATTCTTATCTTCTTGCTGTTGTAGATGAGGTTGGAGTAGTGTATGTGTTCTATGCGGATGACATCTTAAACTTCAAAACTAATGTGCATGAAAACTTTGATCTGCCTGTTATGAATCAGTTTGCTGATTGTTTTTCTACCTGGGAAGCTGCTGGTCATGAGATAGGAAGTCTATCATTTTCTACCAATCAGTCCATACAACAAGGGTCACTTAATCTAGCCAAATTGGTTCCTGAGTTCTCAGGGAAAAATGATGTTGTTATTGTCAGGCCTAGAAAAAGAAGAAAATATAGATGCAATGAAAATGAAGTGGACAGCTGGCCAAGTGGCTTTGTAACTACAGGGAAGATGAAAGTTGGGATAGCTTATCCTCGCACAAATTCCTCTAGTTTCTTAAGGAGGATAATTCTTCCTCCATGCAGATCACAGCAGGATGTAATTAGCCTGT
The DNA here is from genome assembly GCA_022036555.1 of Microstegium vimineum. Taxonomy (NCBI): domain Eukaryota; kingdom Viridiplantae; phylum Streptophyta; class Magnoliopsida; order Poales; family Poaceae; genus Microstegium; species Microstegium vimineum. The sequence continues at coordinate 60,086,772 of CM039124.1, forward strand.
CTCCACTTGGACTAACTAGAATTTTTAAAGGTTCTATTGCGGATGGAAACGAGCATGTCAAAATATTTCATTCTGAGTTGCTTATGTGTTCATCTTTTCTTGGCAAAGGAGATATTGATGTTGGTTTTATGGACAAAATGCTTCCATTTAAGAAGGATTCTGCTTTTGTCGGAGATTCTGTTGTTTGCTCCTGCCAGGGATATCTGTATTTAATTACCCAGTATGGCCTTTCTGTGGTCCTTCCTCCGGTTTCTGTATCATCCTTTTCATCTCATGGCGACACTATCAAATTTTGGCAACCGGGTCCTGCTGCTGGTAGTACATGCAATGCTTTGAACTTATTACCTGTTGACAGATCTGAAACAAGCTGGAAAACCTGGCAAATAGAAGTCCTGGATAGAGCGTTGTTGTATGAAGGGCCTGCACTAGCAGACAGGCTCTGCTGGGAGAATGGTGTGTTTTCTTTCTGTTGCCTATACCTTTTGTTTTCATATTTGTGTGGCAACCTGTTACATGGATGGGTCCCATTGTAGGATTTTAGTTGCCTTTCTTATCCTTTGGTCCTGTTTTCACTTTGTTGGACATTTTCGCTAATGGATTTGTTTTCATTAAGGTTATGTGTACTGTATTTGTTACTAATTTGATTGTATATAATTAACATAATTTATGAAGGAACCATGCCTTGATACTCAATTTCCCTCAAAGTATCTCTCATATTTTGTGGGTGTGGTTTAATTATTGGATAAATGTACTATATGCCTTGACAATCAATTTTCCTCGAAAGTATCTCTCATGAATTTTACATTTTGTGGGTGTGGTTTAATTATTGGATAAATGTACCATATGCTGCTTAATAACTCTTGAATCCACAACATACCCATAGGTATGTAGTTATTCAGTGGCATATTGCGATGAAAATTTTAGCATTTTTTCTCAAACTAGAATAACAGCTTCCCATCATCATATTAATAAGGTATAAAGGGAAAACAAAATATACATGATACAACGCCATCCTCCAGGGAGAAAATGTAAAACTAAACAAAACCTTGTATAGGCTTAGCTACTAGGACATCCAGAAACAACTTTGTTGTGGGAATAACATCAAACTCATTTCTATCTGTACTTAAAAATCAAATGTTTGTGAGAGAATATTCTACCATAGATGGTATGTTACTTGAATGCAGTGAATCTGTTTGAAGGTGTTATTTCAACATGCATACATTGTAAGATTTTGCATCTGGATGATACTAATCATACTTGGCGACTGCTATTCAGCATTTGCTTGAATCATTTAGTGTTTCAGGTGGTAGAGCCTGATCAGTAGTGAATAATTTTTTAAAAGATCCTAGCAACTTTGCTCTTTATTGTTCTGGAGAGATATCCAACAAGCAAGGATGTTCTTCCCAATGTATTTAATACTGCTCTCTCTGCCTCCATTCCAAAGTTGTTTTGGCTTTTTAGATACATAGTTTTTTACTATGTATTTAGGCATAGCACAATTGTGCATAGTAAAAGCTAGGTACCTGGAAAAGCGAAAATGACATGCAATTTGGAACGCAGGGAGTACTATTTATCAAGGGAGCGTATGCTATGAAAACCAAGAAGCCGTGCAAACTATGCAAACTCTAATCTAGACCACTGGACTCTAATCCGATGGCTAGAGCTAAAGGTGAGTTATTTTAGCACTTAAAACCCCACTCATCCCATCTAATCCAAGATTTCGCAAATCACCCCAGCCCAGCCCAGCGCCGCCGATCGGATCCCTTTCGTCTCCTCGCGATCCCCGTACGGCGCCGCCGTCCTCGCATTCGTATACAGCGCTTGGATCCTCTGCTCTGCTTCACGAGAACCAACGAACGAACACGGCCTGACGACGGATCAATCGACGACCGTGCTATGGGTGTGTAGGGCGCGTCTGGGGTCGGGCTCGGCAACTTCCTGGAGATGGGGCCGCTGGACGTCGATCTGAAGCCGCGCGATTCAATGTGGCTACAGAAGGCCGACCTCTTCTTTGTGGTCAGACCTTCAGTCTGACGAACGCAGAGCATGCACACACTAGCATGCATGGCGATCAACAATTGCACACAGGAGTACGACGATCAACAATTGTATACGAATGCGAGGGACGGCAGCGCCGTACGGGGATCGCAAGGAGACAGAAGGGATCCGATCGGCGGCACTGGGGCTGGGGCTGGGGTGATTTACAAAATCTTGGATTAGATGGGATGAGTGGGGGGTTAAGTGTTAAAATAACCCACCTTTAGCTCTAACCATCGGATTAGAGTCCAGTGGTCTAGATTAGAGTTTGTATAGTTTGCACAGCTCCTTGGTTTTCATAGCATACGCTCCCATTTATCAATGATATAGTTATGCAAGTTTCAGGGTCTAATTTAACTGGATGATACAATGACTCTAATAAATCTGCGTGACAAACATGGTTCTTAGAACATCATGTGCCCTGACTTGTTTTATTGCATTGGCAGGATGGGATTTGAAATTCTCTAGGTTACGTTGGCTGCAATTGACCCTTCATTACTCAATGATTGGTGATCTAGAACAGTAAGATCCTATATTTTCTTTTTGTCCTGGCACTTTCTCTTTCATTTGTTCAATGATTTACTTTAACATTATACATGTACCACCCCAAGTCCTATCTCTTATCTGTTTTGGACTATTTGCACGGTCTATTCTTTTGGTGTCTTGATAATTGTGATGTATTATTACTACATGTTGGAGTCAGAATATTGGATTTTTGGAGTATATTTATATTTTGCAAATTATTTCCATGGTCAAATGAATTTATCGTTAAGGATGTGGTATTCCAGAAACAGGGTTGAATTGTATCTTTACTTCTAATTTCTGATCAGTAGAGGTTTGTCCTCTATAGTCTATACTGCCACATGCCATCTATTTGGTGATTAATAAATGATGCTGCCTTTTATGGATGGGTTGAGGTTATGTGTAGATTTTCTGCTGACTTTAGGCATTATGCTCCATCTTTCTGTTTTAAGTAGCCAAGTATGCTTTTATTGTGTTTTATAATCTATTTTTTTTATTTAAGAACTATTTGAATTTGCATTAATATTATATTCTGTATGCATGGGTATCTAATGCTAGTGGCTTGCTAGGTCATTGAATTTACTCGCTGAGGTTAATCTTGCGGAAGAAGGTGTCTTGCAACTGCTATTGGCATCTATTCATAGATTATCTAGTAGGGCTGGAAGTGATAATGAAGCCACAGTGTCATCCAAGTATGTTTTTCCCTGATAAGATCTTTGTCTTGTCATGGTAATAAGTTATACTCTGTACAGTTGGCTCGTGAAAACATGTTGTCCATTGTCTACATTTATTTGTTAAATTGTAATGGCTCGTTAGGTTAGTCTGATTGAGAAGGATCATAATGTGGATTACTGTTATAAGATCATATATTTGATGTTTTTCCACATCTTAAACAACGTCAAGCCTTAAGCTTCACTACAGCTATATTAAATATTTTATCCACTTTCAAAGATACATAAAATTGTTGAATTCGTTTTTTCATAATTGCCACATGCTATTTCAGCAAGGAAAAGGAATTTCATGAAGTCCACACTTGGTACAATGGGCAGTTTACTATACAGAAGATTAGAGAAATGTGTGTAGTATAGATTCAGCAACAGAACTTCCTCACATGTATTTTTGTTTTTCATCACCGAGTGAACTATATGAAGATCAAGCCTTACCTGTGATGTCTGGGAACCGTAGTGCATTATAGAAAGTTGCTAGCAGGCTGAGTCATGGAGGAGTGCCTATGGAAGTTGAACCTGCTTGGGGCGGTGACCGGGGTGGGGGGGTGGGGGGTGGTGGTGGTGGTGGTATTAGAACCTATGATGCGGACCATTTAAGGCACTCTATTTGGGTCATGGAATCTATAGATACTACTATATGCTTCAAATATCAGCCATTACTATTTATGATTTTTCGAGATACCATTTGTACACAGTGGGTTTGCAATGATGTTATACATTACTACTTGTACCAGCAATATAAGTGTAGCAGAAGCATGTTTTGACACCTAGTTCTAGTTTGCAATGCTTTTTTAGAGTGCCATTTGTTGATTTAGTACCCAATAACATAATGCCGTTATATCCTCAAAGCTGCAGTGCAGTACATTCATATATCCATCCCTCAAATTTGGTGGAATGGCTCAATTCCTCTTGCTTATACTAATTATTAGCTTGTGGGGAATGAGGTGGTGATGAACCAACTCATTTCATTCCACAAACCAAACAATTAAAGTGAGGAGTGAGAAGATGATGGACTACCCCATTCCTCAGATCAACCCCAGCTTGGGTGGTGCTTTGGGTTTTGCTCTAGAAGAGAGTCGGCTGTGGGCTGTGGCGGGGGCCCGAGGGATTTCTTTCTTGGCTTCCCCTCCTCTCCCTCCCCTTGTAGTTCTGTAGCCTGGAGGTAGTCTAGCCTTGGTCGCCTCTTTGTTTTCGCAGGCGTGTATGCATTTTAAATTTTTTTGGGGGGGGTCGTGTGTTGTGTGTTGTATTTGGGGTCTCTCCCCCTTTTTTCTTATAAATATATTGAAGCGCAGTTCTCCTGCGTTTTCGAGAAAAATCAATACATACTATAAGAGGCATGATTTGTGTTCTTTGTCCTAGTTTTCTTGGGTTAATGTAGTCTGCTATGTAATTTGTAAGCTTACAGTGTGAAAACAGGTTAATGGTTTTAGCTGTCCGCTTTGCAACAAGAATGATCAAATGTTATGGGCTACAGAAGCAATACACAGGTATTCCTTTTTATTATACTATTTTCTTTGTTATATGTGAGATTTATTCTCTTTATGCCTCTGACATGCCAGATAATAATTCGGTAAAGCTTCATGAAATGGCTCTCCTTTTGATGGTAATAAGAAGTATCCAGAGCCGAGTCTCTGCAAAGAATCAGAATTCTGTTCGGACGGTAAAGTGACAACACTGTTGCTTATTGGTTTATTGTTATCTTCAAATCATCGTTTGCTTAATGCTGTGCTTACACTGCAGCAGGGAGATGATAAGAACTCATTGAAGATAGGTACAGAAGTATTTCAGAATGATTCTTCATTTCCAGTTGTTGTAGTGGATGGTGTTTCATCAGGGCAATCGGGTGGTTTAGATGCTCATGACAGGCAAGAGTCAGCTCCTGTGTTGGTTCCTGATAGCAACAGCATGTTAGCTCTAACACCAGTTGGGTCATCTCTTAGTGCTTTGACTTTCCATGATATCGATACTAATAAAGGGATTACTCAAGTTGGAAGACAAATTATTCAAGGAAATATCAAGGAGATGATTAACAGATGGGAAATGAATAACTTTGACTTGAAAACTGTAGTCAGAGAAGCACTGCAGTCTGGTCGTCTACCTTTGGCAGTTCTTCAGTTGCAGCTTTTGCGCCAGAGGGAATTAATTTCCAATGATGATTCAGAAGATGCTTTCTCTGAAGTTCATGAAATTGGAAGGTCCATTGTGTATGATTTGTTGATGAAGGTAATTTAGTAAACTTAATCTAGTGAAGTATTTGTGTTCCTGTTGCTGTTTCTGACAATTGTACTTTGCAGGGTGAAACTGGATTGGCTGTAGCAACACTAGAAAGGCTAGGAGATGATGTAGAGTCAGACTTAAGACAACTTATGCAAGGTACTGTCAGGAGGTCACTAAGGCTACAAATTGCTGATGAGATGAAGAAGCGTGGGTACATAACACCAGATGACTGGAAGATGCTAGAAACTATAACACTAATTGAGGTTTGATTATACACATGCTTAAGCTCATTTATTTACACATTCTAACACTTCAATTTATATAAATGATGTTCAACATTTTTTCTTCTGCGGAAAAGCGGCTCTACCCGGGCAGCAGCTTCTGGGACACATACTTTTGCAGGGAGAATGTCATTCGTGATGCTGCAAAAATTGTTACACTGCCAGGAGAAGATAAGCCTGCATTGGCTCTAAATATTCGGAACCACCCCATTATTGAATGTGGTGATGTTGACGGAGCAGTGCTTGGTTCTTGGGTGAACATTAATGATTGCACTAAGGAGTTCTCTGGGAGCAGCATTTCTGATGGTTATTGGGCCTGTGCTGCTGTGTGGTCGGATGCTTGGGATCCGAGAACTGTGGACCGTGTAAGTCATGATTGTCGTTTTAACTTACTGATAGGGTACTTGAACCTTATTCATGATATAAGAACCATGTGTTGTAGCTCAAGTAAGAAATTTGTGGAAAAATCAAATGAAAAAATTAAAAGTTCTTGTTATCCAATTAATTTCTCTATATTTTGACCCATTGCAGGGCATTTTTGATACCGCATATGATCTACTGTTACAATGCCAAATTTATTCCTCTTGGTTTCATCATTTTTTCATAGGAATGTGTATTGGGGTGTGATTTAATTTGTTATGATGTTTTTATTAAGATATAGCACACCAAATTCTGATTGAGATCCTGGATTACTTGTAATTTTATGGACTCATGATTCTTATTATATGTTCTGTAGATATTGCTGGATCAGCCTTATCATATACATGCTCATGTCCCATGGGAATCTCAGTTTGAATATTTTATTGCTCATAATGATGTGGGGAAAGTCTGCGAACTCCTGGACATGATTCCCAACAGCATACTTTCAGAAGGGATTATTAGAGTAAATGTGGACAGTTTAAAAGCCGCTGCTAACACTCTTTCCGATTTAACAGTCCCTGATTACAACAACCACTACATATGTGACTCAGAAGAGCTTGAACCTGTCTGTGTGGAGATACCACATGTTAAAGTATTTAGATCTTTGTGCAATCATGAGTCAACGTTATATATTCGAATGGTAATGCAGCAGGAATTGGCAAAGAAACACATCTTTATGAAAGAGTACTGGCAAAGTACTACTGAAATTATACCTTTGCTTGCTCGTGCTGGCATACTTATAAAGGTTGGTCCAAAGGAAGAATGCTCTACGACATTTTCTGGTTCAGAGATTCCAGATGATGCCCATCACCAGGGTCGTGAAGGTGCACTGCATAGGTTAATCACATGTTTCTGTGTGCAATATAACTTGCCATATCTACTGGGCCTCTATCTGGACATCTGTAACTTGGCTCCTGAAAAGGATTGTATCCGTTTACTCAAAGAAACTGCAGTAAGTTTTGGTGTAATTCTAGTATATAATACTTGCTATTTAACATTGTTGTTTGTATTCCGCTCTCTGACCTCAAGCAGTGTGGAGCTGGCAGTAACCAACTGGTTGCCAGGCAACCTAGATTTATCATTATTTTTTAATAATAATAAAAGGTTAGGCACTAGGTAGTTAGTTAGGTGCTCTATAGCTTTGGGTAGTCATGGTCATCTTCTTTTCTTTTGCGTGGTGTGAATGAGTACGAGTTGTGAAGGCACTTAGGGTGCGTTTGGTTGGAGGACCAAGTTGGATGGGATATGACAATCCATTGATATGGGGATAAGGATATTCATGATGCATGTTTGGTTGACTGGATGGGACAAGTCATTTTCCTGTTTGGTTGGATGGATGAGATTAGAATAATTGACTAATTATATCAATTATTTAAAAATAACAACAACTAATTAGACAAAGATAAATATTCACTAATACTAGTTTTGCTATGATAATCACTAATTTAAAATAAATATGTTAATTAATACCATTAATAACCTAATTAGCACATGAAACATGCACTAATCAATGTATTAGCACTTATCAAAACTAATCATACCATCATAATTACTAAGTAATAATTTAAACATACTAATAATCCTTAATTTATTTACTAGTGACAAAGATTAGGAGGCATGGATCAGTTGGTTCGCAAGATTTTTACCAGCATCTGGGGGTATATTCCCTGTCGGTCCCAGTGATCCATTCAACCAAACACCAGTGATCCATGGATGGTCCAATCCCATCCACACAAATTCAACCAACCAAACACATCTTCTGCACACAACTCTTCTCCATGTTCCAAAAAAAAAGAACATGGACTATAAATTTGCTATAACATGGTTGGAATTTATGTGTTTTGAGGACTAAGTTATGACTGTTGTAGCATGTTCAATCTACTTGTAATCATTTTGTTTTATAATATCCTTTGGAAAAGTATAAGAAGATTAAGTTTAATTGTAACCAACAGAGATTAATTTGCTCAACATGTTCCTGTTTAGTACTATACATGTAATTTTGTTTGATTTGGTTGTATTGCTGGTATTTTCAGGGTGATTGCAAGTGGGCACAATGGTTACTCTTCTCCAGGATCAAAGGTTATGAGTATGAGGCATCATTCTGTAATGCCCGTTGGAATTTGTCAAAGAAAATGGTCAATAATAGTAATCCTACTGTTGTTGAGATAGATGAAATGTTGTATACAGTAGATGATATGGCTGAACGAATTGGTGAAATGTCTGCACTAGCTACCTTGATGTATGCTTCAGCACCAATTCAGAAATCCATATGTACTGGAAGTGTGAACAGAAGTGGTTCGTCTTCCCAGTGCACATTGGAGAACCTGACTCCTTGCCTCCAGCAATTTCCAACGCTATGGAAAACCCTTTTTTCAGCTTGTTTTGGCCAAGATGAATATGAGTGTTTAAAATACTCCGCTGGTAATGGTAATCAACCAAAAACCTTTGCTAGATTCAGATTTTTGAAGCTCTGCTTTTGAGAAGAAAAAATGGCCATGCATTATTTCCTAATGCTAAGAAAAGCAACATGTTTTTTCAGTGTTTGGAAAAAGATCAATTTCAGAGTACTTGAGATGGCGATGTACCATTTTTTCCTCTGCTGGAGGAGACACTTCGTTGCTGCAAATGCTTCCATGTTGGGTCCCGAAGTCTATTAGAAGATTAATTCAACTATTTGAACAGGTTTGTCTTTTCTTTGGAAAGCTTTCAGTTAACACAGTATAAAACAGTATATAAGCAGTCACAAAACTTAGGGAAACACTCCTAATTTTCTTCAGGGCTGCACCAACTTACTTGGTACTCCATCCCAAATTATAAGACATTCCAACTTTCTTGGAGAGTCAAAACATGTTTATATAATAAAATAATAAAATTTATGATAATAAATAAGTATCGTTAGATTCTCCATTAATTATATTTTTCATAGTATACCTATTTGAGGTCATAAATCTTTATAATTTGTTCTATAATTTTGGTCAAATTTGAAATGCTTTGACTCCAAAAAAGTTGGAATGTCTTATAATTTGGAATGGAGGGAGTACAAAACAAACATTCTTGCGGTTCCTAATTGTTTCTGGGAAGTTGGTAGAGCCTTGAGTTCACAAGCCGCCCTCCTGGTTTAACCTGGGTGCTCACAGGTTGTGTGAGTACCTTCCTAAGGGCTCGGTACTTCCCTCTCTTAGTCTTAACACAAATCCAAAGTGTTATGTTTCTAGGTTACCATGTGGATCTGGGGGAGAATTAGTAGAGAGGGAGGGAGGTGGCTGCTTGAGGATGTCTGGCACCCTAGAGCTGAAGGCACCATTGGGAGTGGCAGCCAGGAGGCCTACAACCCAAGCCAGGCTATGCCCTTGATCAATGGCATAGCCAGGAATTTGCACCTTGTTATTCATTGTAAAGAAAAAAAAAGTGTAATGCAAATGCAATATATATAGGATCACAAGACCATAAGAATAACCAAAATTACAATGTTGACAACTTGCATAATAGCAATACATCTAATAATTAAGACTTGAAAGACTACAAAATAGGAAAGGAAATCACAAGAACACAAAGAAGACTGAGTTGGGGTTTTTTATCAAACACATGGCGTGCAATGTGCATACCTTGCCTTGCGTGTGCGGTCATCGGCATTGCATACTTTCCCTTGTTGTAGACTTTCCACTGCTCACCAGTCAGCATGACACCGCCTCACTGTCTGGCCTTCCTTCGCGCCTCGATAGCGGCTGGTGCGTATCACCTCAGCCCGCGTGCAGGCGCAGCCGTGCTCCAAGTGTGTGAGCCTCCAGTGTTGAACTGCCCACCCGTCGCACTGCCGCCTGCCACCACTTCCTGTTATCGCAGTGTTGCGTACGGTGTATCTAGGTTAGGTTGGGGAATGGGGAATGGACTACTCTGGAGAACTGGGATAGTGGAACTTGCGATTTTGGTATGTTAGCCACTTTGGCCAATGAGTTGCTGAGTTTTTCTTGAGGGAAATACAATAGGGGAACCCCTACTGTGGAATTATATAAATATATAAGAGTAAGCAAACCTGTACAACAAAACCATCAAGGCTAGACTAGGAAAGTTTACAATAGGCTGTTTAGACAAAGGGAGAGGCTGAATCTAAGAACGGGCTTGAATATGTGAAAAATGCAGTTTTACATTATGTACAAAACATGAGTTCCAAGGCTGGAAGGAGGCTTGATTTGCTCTGAAGATTTGATCATTTTTTTTTGTTTCCATATCTCCCATGTTGGAACAATGAAGACTTCCATAGAATTGATGTTGACATTCTGCTTTTGCTTTCTGGATGATGAGTTGCCGAGTTGGGCTGATAATTTTTGGATTGATGTGGAGAAACATATGGGCTAACAGCTAGGAATAGTTACATGAATACAGGTGCATATAAGATTTTTAACAAAAATCATTGTTATTCACATGAATACAGGTGTATGCCCTTGGCTACGCCTATGCCCTTGATCTACTTTTGCTTAAATTCCAAAGGTTGGGATCCTTTCCTATTGCAAGAGATAGACTTTTTAATACACAAATTTAGAAGACTCTGGGCTGGGCAAGCCTAACCAGCCATTTATTGGGCCCAGTTGGCCCTGAAGCATAACACAGGGGAATGTCTTCTCCCACGAGGTTAAGGTTCCTAATTTTCTTCTGGGAACTGACCTATTACCATATTCCAAAGTACCTTGGTGGATATGGATCAGAAAACTCTGCATGTTTTTTCTTCCCCAATCTTGATTTTGCTTTATATGGGTCTGGATCATTCAAGGTTCTCATCAAAATCCTCGAAGAATGTAAATGATTTGAGTCTTGACCTTCTTATGACATTTGACGAAAATCAACCAGATTGAGACATATTCTAAGCTTTAAGAGAGATTTGGTAAATGCCTAAATGGTAAAATACACTTCTTTAATCTAAACACGCAGGAGAGTTGCATATCAATAGATTAGTAGAGAGAGAGAGAAAAAAGGTAAACAATCCCATACAAAGCAACAATTTTACCTCACCTAGCACCAAGGAGATAAGAGCAGGTTACAGTACTGGGTTCTTACCCCATTTTCTTCTTAATTAAGTGATACACAGCTCTCCTGGGTGTTCCATAAAGTTATTCTAGCTGAAACTCTCAAACCTGAGTCATTAGAAAATACTTTTGCTTCATGTAATAGAGCTCCACACAAATTCATGCAAAATTTTCCTCTGCAAATGTTGAAAGTAGATGGATTCTAATTGTGAAGGTCTTAGGCAAAGAGGACATTCTAGCTAACTCTTAAGTGTATAGCCTAATTGTGCACCAATTCTGACATGTGGCGCGATGTGGTTATTTGGTTATGTAATTTGTTGTAAATGTTGTCACTGTGGCTATCTAGCCATGTTTTTAAGGACAGTTAGCACAAGCCTGACAACAGAATATATCCCCCTTCCATTATGTGTGATTGAATGCATTCTATTGACCTATTAGAAGTCCTAATGTGGTTCAGCTGTAAATATTATTGGCTAACCATGAAGGAAATCATATAAGTGTTTGAATTTCCAGGCTAATTTCACTTCTTTTTCTTTCTTTTTCCTTTACTGTGCAGGTGAGTTACTTCACTTCTAGTTTTTTCTTAATTTGTATATGCGCACAGGTTTAAAGTTGTATTTGTAGGAGGGATAATCCTTTTCTTTTCTTCTTCACTATAATCTTTGTCAGGGTCCTTTTGGAATGCAACTTCTATCAAATTCCCCATCATCTGAAGACTTATTCACTCACAATGTCACGGATTATATATACAATTCCACTGGATATACTGAAGCCAATGCACTGTCCTTAGAAGCATCGATCCAAAAAAGTGTTGAAGAAGAATTATATTCTTCGCTTGAGGTACAGTAATCTTGCTCATCCTTGGAAACTTTTTTATTTGTTTTTGTATCTCACGTTGGCTTCTTTACATGTTATACTTTTCTCTGTTAAAAGTCGAATACTTAGCTCTAGTTCATCTTGGATATATGCTAATATGTGTACTAGGACAACAATGGAGAATGCAAAACTGTATAAGAGTTAAGGCCATGAAGCTCCTCCAGATGTCTTGGCTTCTAGATGCCTTATGCTTATTTCATAAGCCTGCCCACAGTGGATGAGCATAAGCTTAAGGGGCTCTTGTGTTCTTATCCCCATTTTGAAGTCTTATTGTGATTTTGTCCTCATTTATTTAACCTTTCAATTTTTCCCCTGTTTTTAGAAAACTAAGGCAGAGTTTACCCTCTTCCATTTAGAAGAGTTAATGATGTCAGTTCAGCTATAAAAGACTACTTTTCCCATTTTAACTTGCCCCTAGGTTTCTGAGTACTCTGATTTTAATCTCTATTTTGACATCAAATATTTGGACAGCATTTTGAAAGATTTTTTACAGAAAATTGCAAATATTTCAAATCTAAGCAGAGTTCAACAAGCTGTACAAGGTTAATCAACCATCAGTGGGAGCGGGAGGGTTAGGATAAGGTCAGGGGTTACTGGTTAGTATCGTATTTTAATATTTTTTGAACTTATTCTTTTTCTTTAATATGTTCATTCGTCCCTCGGTTAACAGAATCTAGAACTAGGGCGAACGGTGGCTTTGGATCCAGGATTCAAAAAACGAGGGTAAAATCATAATTGGCCTTCAAATTAGGGGCAAAACACCAATCTAACACCTCTCATGGTCTCACCTAACCTTTTCCTGTAGTTCATGCTCTTGGTTTGTCCCTGACTTGTGTTCTGCTATAGTATTGTAACCTTCCTGTCTAAACTAGCATTTTCATTATTCCCCTCTTCAGGAGAAAGATGTGAGAGTGGAACACCATTTGCACCGTGGTCGAGCCCTAGCTGCTTTCAGGCATCTTATTGCTAAGAGGGCTTCACAGCTGAAATCAGCTAGTGCACATCAAGTGATATCCACACAGTCTAATGTTCAAGCAGATGTACAATTGATACTCGCTCCTCTAAGTCAAGCTGAACGATCAATTCTTATATCGGTATGTATCCATGCTCCTGAATTCTTATATTGACTGCTCATGCTGTCAGTATCCATCTAGTTTCTGCATTGCATCTGAAGCAGTTTACTGGAATACTGAGTTCCGCTTTACAGATAGGCATAGTCATACAAATTTTTCCATAGCATATATTGTCCATTTGTGTATTATCAGTTGGCAGTATCCCAGTTATTTTCCTGGAAATGATGACAAGTTTTAGTTCACTTCTGAATTTTGGTACGATATGGAGAACCATAGCACTCATAATCATACTGACCTCATAACAAATTTTGTACATTTTTTTTTAAAAAATAGGAATACATACACTTTTCATTTCTCCACTTACTCTGTAAATAAATTATGTTGCATTGGACAATGTTTTTCAAATGTTTTGAACTTTGATTATCCAGTAAATATGTGATGAACTGAGTGAAAGCGATACTAATATTTTATTCATAAACTTATTCCCTTATACAATAGTTTCATAATATTTACGAACATGTTGCCTGTTGGGTACTATTCGCAATGTCTGAAGCATCATAAATTTATATAAAGGTGGCAGGCACTAAACCTGATGGTGTGGCTCTTTATGTGTTTGCCACTTATCAATTTTCTCTTCTCCAAAACAGGTGGCTCCACTAGCTATTACAAACTTTGAGGACTCAACTCTAGTTGCTTCCTGTATATTCTTGTTGGAACTTTGTGGCCTGTGTGCCAACATGCTTCGTTTAGATATTGCTGCACTACGACGCATCTCTTCCTACTACAAGTCAGTTCAAGAAAATAAACATGTTGACCTATCTTCACCAAGGGCCTCAGAGCTCCATGTGCAGTCCCATGGAGCTGGCATAGCTCCTGCTCTAGCTCGAGCACTAGCTGAAGATTATGTCCAGTCTGACCATCTGCATGTTTTAGAGCAGACTCAAACCTCGATGGCTCCCAAGAGGGAACAGCCACAACATCCTCTTATTGCTATTCTGCAGCACCTTGAAAAAGCAAGTTTGCCATCATTCGAGGAAGGTAAAACTTGTGGGTTTTGGCTTTTGACTGGTGTTGGTAATGCGTCTCTTTACCGATCACAACAGAATGAAGCAAGTCAACACTGGAATTTGGTTACCGAATTCTGTCAGGCACACCATCTCCCACTAAGTACAAAATATCTTGCTTTACTGGCCAACGACAATGATTGGGTATCAATTTTTTTTTCTTCTCTTGGTTGCTATGTTATTTAGGTTTTTCGTCATTTAGATAAGTCCCCTTACTGATTGTAATTGTGCTTTTGGCAGGTTGGCTTTTTAACAGAAGCTCAGGTAGCTGGATTTCCTATTGAAGTTATTATCGAAGTGGTAATTTTTCTATCTTTGTACTTTAGGTTTCTGATAATAACTTGTTGCGAATACAATATACTACACTAATTTATTGCAATTGGTGTATTATTCACTGTTCAGGCAGCCAAAGATATCATGGATTCGAGATTGAGAACCCATATACTGACTGTTCTGAAAAATATGATATCACTTCGAAGGAAAGCATCTGTTAATATAACTTCAGGAAGCAGTGGTCCATCTTTTTCCGCTGTTGATGGCAATAATTCCATGGAACTTTTCTGCATTCTTGGAGACTGTGAAAAGCAAAAAAACCCTGGGGAGGCACTCCTAAATAAAGCAAAACAAATGCAGTGGTCTTTGCTTGCCATGATTGCTTCATGCTTTTCAGATGTAACTCCTCTCGCATGCTTAAGTGTTTGGCTTGAGATTACAGCCACAAGGTAATAGTTTGAGCATACTCCCTCTGTCGCTTTTTCTTGGTCGTTTCAGCCTGCCCCTAGATTCAAGCAAACGCACTAGTAGTGCAGTGGTAGTGCTCCCTGTGGTTGAGCCAGCCGGCCAGGGATCGATCCCTGGTCTTGCACCTTATTCAGGTGGGAGTCCCTCCCCCCGGTGAACATTCAAAAAAAAGATTCATGAGACAATCAATGAACCTGGACACAAGTACATAACCTATACGTAGGGAGTGCTCTGCACCTGGACTACTACTAGTACAGCCACAACGACAAACAAAGAGGGACAAAGGGAGTAGTATGATATTTTATTTGCTAAAAATATTTTTGCATGCTTCGTGGTTATACTGTGTAATTTTGTTGCCTTCGTGTTTGTCGCTTATCTTAAGGGAGATGTCCTCGTACAAGGTGGATGATGTTTCCTCGAAAATAGCAAAGAATGTTGGATCTGCTGTTGAAGCCACAAATAAATTGCCAAGCACTAGCAGAAATGTTGAATTTCGTTACAACAGGAAGAATCCAAAGCGAAGACGATTCCTAGAAGCCTCACAGGAAAACTTATGTTTCTCGCTAGATAGCACATTTGGGCCAGATTCTGTCGCAACTTCCAATCCTACCAATATTGTTGACCATCAGGAAAGAGGAAAGCCAATCTCTGGAGAAACCATAATGTCTGCTGATATTGATGAAAGGCTTGCATCTTTATCAAACATGGTAGCAGTGCTTTGTGAACAACAACTGTTTCTACCATTGCTTAGAGCTTTTGAAATGTTTTTGCCTTCCTGCTCCCTTCTTTCCTTCATTCGTTCTCTCCAGGTCAGTAGTAATTGTTTATTTATTTAGTTTCTGATTTTTTTCTCGGACATTCAGGAGAACTGATTGTCATTGCATCAAAATTTAATTTGCAAATAATATTCAACTAATTTGAGTAATTCTTTGTTACCCTTGAAAGGCATTTTCTCAAATGCGTGTGCCCGAGGCTTCTGCACATTTGGCATCATTTTCGGTGAGAATTAAAGATGAAGCCTCTCATACTCAACTAAACTCTTCCAAAGAAGTATCAGTCATAGCAGAATGGGTGACCGTTACAGCTGTAAAAGCTGCAGATTCTGTCCTCTCAACCTGTTCATCAATTTATGAGAAGAGGTGTTTACTGCAGCTTCTTTCAGCAGTGGATTTTGCCGATGGTGGCACTTCATCATCTTATTTTAGCCGAAGATATTGGAAGATTAATCTGTCTGAACCTTCTTTGTATAAAGATGGTGATATCTACAACTGGAATGATTTGATGGATGATGCTTCTCTTTTAACATCATTAGAAAAGGACGGTCAATGGGAGCAAGCTCGAACTTGGGCAAGACAACTAGAGTCAAGTGGCATAGCTTGGGAGTCTACTCTTGATCATGTCACTGAATCACAGGTATGTGCCCTCACACCTTAGTTTCTGTATAGTCCATCTATACTATACAAATAAATTTACGAGTTTCAACTAGTACATCTGATCACATTTGTTTGACACATCTTTTCTTATCATGTATGACTTTAATTGTTATCATTTGTGTTTAAAGTTACACATCTCTTTTAGTACCATTTGTCAATGATGGCAGCTTAGTACCATCCCCAAACCATCACACATGTTTACTTTCTGAGATAAATGGTACTACCTCTGTTCTAAAAAGAATTCAATTCTAGCTTTGGACTAAGGCAAACTATCATAAATTTGACTAAGTTTATAAAAAATAGTATCAACATTTATTACTCGAAATAGGTATGTTTCATCATTAGTCTAATGATACTTCTTTGGCATCATAAAAAACATCGGTATTTTTTGTATACATTTGGTCAAACTTAAGATGATTTTATCTAGGACAAAGCTAGAATTGCATACCTTGCAGGATGGACTGTGCAACATCATAATTGCTCTTCATGCCATAAATTAGTCCAACGTGTAAATTTTCTAATAACATCCTCAAATGAACATGAAGATCCATCACAATGACAACCAATCCGCTGCCCTTCCCTGCTGCACGCTTGCCCACTGTTACCATCACACACATTCTGCTTCCCCAGTGCTATGGCCATCCACTGGCAGCACTGTTTCCGCCCTCGCTCGCAATGTTAGGCCCAATTGGATTTGGTCCAATTAAAAGGTGAAAAGGGCATGTTCGAGAAAAAGGTGAAAATGCTTCAGATTCAATCTGATGGATGATATTAGTAGTTGGTGTGTAGGTGCACCAATATACTCTTGTGCACCTGATATTTAAACTATTTATTTAACAAAAAATAGATGTTCCATTTTTGCCTTGACATAGTTTTGCATGCACAATAACGGGAAAAAACCAGAAGCACAACCAACCATGATCACTATACTACATTGCCATTGCTGTACAACAGGGATTTTACTGTGAGTCAGGTCAATCATGTGCAGCTATGGAGTGATATATCATCCGCATAACCAAATTTGGATTACATAATTAACATTCATCACTACATTTTGATATTCTCAGTATGGCCTTCTTATGTTATGCTGACATCCAGCTGCGGGACATGTGTAGGCAGAAGCCATGGTTGCTGAATGGAAAGAGTTTCTTTGGGATATCCCACAAGAACGAGCAGCCTTGTGGGGTCACTGCCAATCTCTCTTTATGAGATATTCTTTCCCTCCTTTAAAGGTATTCTTTTCGATAAGTAAAATGCACAGAAACACTGTACTCCTTCCATTTGAATGCAAAGGTGTCCTAGTTCTATGCACATATATTAGGTAGCAGTGAGAAAAGATGAGAGTAGCCTTCCACTTTCTACCAAAGAATCAACCATGAAATGATCAATGCCATCTAGCTGCTGCATTTATAGGGAAAATCTTGCTTGCATTCTTTGTTAGACCACATTTATGGAAGGCACCTTTTCAGCTCCATTGAAAGCTAACCCATTAATAAGAACACTCAGAGATGCATGCTTGGAGAATGTAGTATGCCTTGTAAAGAAACTGGCTCAGATCCTAAACGCCTTGTATTATGAAATGGAGGTAGTATTTCTTTTCCCTTAAATGACTGAAGTTTATGTTCACTCTCCGAACATGCAGGCTGGATTATTTTTCCTTAAGCATGCTGAAGCAGTAGGAAAAGAGATACCGGCACAAGAGCTTCATGAAATATTATTGCTCTCTCTACAATGGCTAAGTGGAACTATGACTAAATCCTCTCCGTAAGCTTAATTTTCCTTATTTATGTTCACATTGTGCTCAATCTTATCTTCTCCTTGCCGATTAAACTTCCTTTTTGCAGGGTCTATCCGCTTCATCTTTTGCGGGAAATTGAGACTAGGGTGTGGCTCCTGGCTGTTGAGTCGGAGAGTCAATCCAAGGTTGATGGTGAATTTGCCACTTCTGCTGTTTCTCATAACATAGCTGTTGGAAACAGTAGCAGTATTATAGAACAGACTGCTGATATCATCACAAAAATAGACAGTAATATGAGCTCGCCACACATGAAAGTTACAGAAAGGAATGGCACACGGGACAGTTTATCATGCCAACATGTGCAACTCTTTGAGTCAAACAGCGAAGCATCTACAACAACAATAAATAACACGAGAGCAAAGCGAAGGGTGAAAACAAATTCACCACTGAGACGAGGTGTCAATGACAATATTGAGAGTAGAACTAACGATCTGGATAGCAATTCTAACAATTTTCATAGTTCAAAGATTGGTGAACAAGCTAGAAATTTACTCTCTGAAGAGGAATTTGCAAAGATGGAAGCATCTTTATCTGATTGGGAACAAAATGTTAGGCCTGTAGATATGGAGAAGGCTGTGCTCTCCTTGCTGGAATTTGGGCAAATAACTGCTGCTAAGCAACTCCAACAAAAGCTGTCTCCATCATATATTCCTGAAGAACTTGTCCTTGTTGATGTTGCTTTAAGAATTGCCAATAGCAGCAGTAGTGGAGAGATCAGTTTGTCACGCTTTGACACACAGGCTCTTTCGATACTTCAGTCACTGAGAGTAGCAAATAGCTGCGATATGATTAACCCATCACAGGTCTGGTTATTTTGTCTCATTCATTTTATGACATGATTTGATTAGAAACTAGTGACCACCTGGAAGTTTCCATTTTCACATGAGTAGTTACACCAAAATAATGGAGTTGTTGCTTTTGCCACTTCTTCCATGGTGGTGCAGGTTATTTCTCGGTTGTTGCCCAACAATTATGTAGATAGAACTATCCCTGTTATAAATTGTATTATTGCAACCATATCCTTGGAAAGTGAGAACAGCAATTAAATGATACATGTGTAAAGAAATATTTTCTCAAGTTTATGTGGCTTACAATGTTTTATGCATGATAACAAATTATAATATTTCTATCCAAAGCCTCTGCACCACCTTTCCTGTTAATTATTGGCTAGTCGCTTGGTTGTAAAGTATGGATGTTATGTCAAGATGTAAGCATACCAAAAAAAAAACATTTTTGTGCTGTGGTAAAATAATTCTCTTCTACCATAGGTTTGCATCCATGATAGTGTGTAGACTAGCATCCAATACATTTTCTGTAGTGTTTGTGCAACTTAGATAGATTTGTATATTCTGTTACATCAAAGCTGCTTAGTACATCAAAGTAGTTTCGGCTGTATCATGAAAATGTACTTAGCTGTGAAGCACTGGTTCTAATCAATCTGATATCAGGCAAAAAAACTTATTTGTGAAGTGCTAGGTAGCTACTGGTTCTAACCAATCTGATATCAGCCAAAGCAACTTCATTTATTACTTTTGCCAACTTATTGGTTAAACAAGCTTGTGAAATCTCTTAGTTGTTTAGTTTGGTGGGGATTAAAAGGGGTTGAAGGGGATTAAATCCCTTACAGGTCAAAATCCCTCTCGTTCCCTCCAATCCCCTTGGGGAGTGGATTAACCTAACAAGGCATTATCTGGCTTGGGATTCCTAGAGCATGATCATGATGCAGTTATTGTTATATCTGGGGTTTGGTTATTGAATATTGATTACATGTTTGTTCCTTATTACCTATAGTGTGAGGTAGTGCTTCAAGTTGAATCATTGAGGCAATGGTACTGATTTTGTCTGTGCCCATCACTCCTTGTATGTAAAAATATTGTTAATAAGTGTTACTGTGATCCAGAAATCAGAATGCTGTTTTCTCTCAGGTTATGGAGATACTGGCTGCAAAATGTGGTGAGGGCCGTGGGCGAGCTCTTATTAGGAGAATAATAGCAGTTGTTCGAACTGCTAAATTATTGGGACTCCCATTTTCCGAAGCATTTGAGAAACAACCAATTGAACTTCTACAGTTGCTTTCCCTGAAAGCTCAGGATTCTTTTGATGAAGCGAAATTTCTGGTGGAGACACACATCATGCCTGCATCTAGCATTGCAAGAATTCTAGCAGATTCGTTTCTAAAGGTCTGCTCATTGTTACACTTCTTGGTTATGTGATATTGCAGTGCTACTGCTATGTTACTTGTTACATGATATGTTTTCAATCCTTGATAGGGGCTTTTAGCCGCACATCGTGGAGGCTATTTGGATTCCCAAAAGGAAGAGGGTCCTGCACCTCTATTGTGGAGATCAAGTGACTTCTTAAAGTGGGCAAAACTATGTCCATCAGAATCAGAAATTGGCCATGCTTTGATGCGTTTGGTAATGACTGGACATGAAGTACCACATGCTTGCGAGGTTTGTGTATCTTCTGATCGCATGTTTTGCTTTTCAACATTTTTCCCTGCCTCTCAAGTTGTTTTGAAATGTCATTGCAGGTTGAACTCCTGATATTGTCGCACCACTTCTACATGTCATCTTCTTGTCTTGATGGAGTGGATGTTCTTGTCACATTTGCAGCAAATAGAGTGGAGTCATATGTTTTAGAGGGGGATTTTTCTTGTTTGGCTCGCTTGATCACTGGAGTGAGCAATTTCCATTCCTTGAGCTTCATTCTTTCAATCCTTGTGGAGAATGGCCAATTGGAGTTGCTGCTTCAAAAGTATTCTGCCACGGATACAGCCACAGGGACGCTTGCATCGGTTCGAGGATTTAGGATGGCTGTTATTACATCACTGAAACAGTTTAACCCGAATGATGATGACGCTCTCTCTATGGTCTCTCTTCCCCTATCCCTCACCTCTTGTTACTACTATAAATCTATTTACTATCTGACAACCCACAATCCACAGTAGGTTTAGCACATTGCCAAACAGAATCTAATTGTATATTAATCACAAAAGATCATCAGTATAGACATTATCACTATGAATGTTAGCCTTCTCTTTCCTTATACTCTACTATGTTTGTTCCAATGCAGGTATATAAGCACTTTGACATGAAGCATGAGGCTGCTTCTCTCCTTGAATTGCGTTCAGAGCAATACATGAACAGCTGGTTATCTCGATATGATAAGGAACGGCGAAATGACGAGCTTCTTGAGGCTATGCATCACCTTGTAGAGACAGCTGAGGTTCTTTCAACTATTGATGCTGGCCAAAGAACACATCGTGCCTGTGCCCGTGCTTCTCTTCTGTCACTTCAGATCCGAATACCTGATCCTATGTGGATTAGTCTTTCGGAGACCAATGCCCGGCGGATTTTTGTGGAACAATCTAGGTTCCAGGAAGCTCTTATTG
Organism: Microstegium vimineum; assembly: GCA_022036555.1. Classification (NCBI taxonomy): domain Eukaryota; kingdom Viridiplantae; phylum Streptophyta; class Magnoliopsida; order Poales; family Poaceae; genus Microstegium; species Microstegium vimineum. Next base: position 60,108,380 of record CM039124.1, read on the forward strand.
TTGCTGAAGCATACAACATTAATCAACCCATAGAATGGGCTCCAGTCTTTTGGAATCAAATGCTAAAACCAGATCTAATCGAGCAATTTGTAGCTGAGTTTGTATCAGTGCTGCCCCTGCAGCCACCAACGCTTCTTGAACTTGCAAGGTTTTACAGGGCGGAGGTCGCAGCCAGGGGGGAGCAATCACACTTCTCTGTCTGGCTTTCACCTGGAGGCTTGCCTGCAGAGTGGGTGAAACATCTTGGCAGACCATTCAGGAGCCTGCTGCGTAGAACAAGGGACATGAAGCTGAGGTTGCAGTTGGCAACTCTGGCGACAGGCTTCGTTGACGTCCTTGACATTTGCAATAGAGTTTTGGACAAAGTCCCGGACAATGCTGGCCCGCTGATCCTAAGGAAGGGCCATGGCGGGGCATACCTTCCTCTCATGTAAATATTCCCCTTTTCTTTTTGATACATTGGGTTCAAAATTTCTTAGGAGTTAGGCTATCTTGAAAGGCAGATGAATCTTGCAAGATTGTATGTATCAGCTTTCTTTGGTTCAGCATCTTGATAGTCAAGCTTGGATGTAGTCTTGGACGTGGATTCTCAATTTCTCATCGATGATGCCATGGAAGACTTTTCTGATTGTATGTACAGCATCATGAGTGGTAAAGCCGGCAGAAGTGGGATTTTTGCAGCTTCATCCGGCAGGTGTTTTCCCACCCATGATATGTTGGATATTTGTAATTTTTGCCCGTACCCAAATAATTAAATTTTGAGTTGGTTTGGTCCAAGCCTTTTTGTTGAATGGTGATGCGGCCCGTATTTTCTTTCCTTTTTTTTTTCGTTTTTTCAAGTGTAATATAGGTTATGATTTGCTGCATGTTTGTGATTTGGACTGCAATCAGACGGCAGATGCGTTCAGTGTCCAGTCAAGCGAAAGCTTTCATTATAAGAAGTACAAAGAGGGAAGGAGGGTTATACGAGCGATCGACAACGGTGGCGAGGGCTGATACAGTGTTTAAAAGCTACCTTAGTACCCAAATACTATAGGTATCTTCATATTTTAGAACATAAAATATTAAATTTATTTTAGTATTTTTCATATTTTAGTTTAACCTTATGTATTTGTTGTTAAAAATGATTTTAATACTTTTTACTGATGTAAATGATTTTATATAATTTATAGTTTCATGATAAATATTATATGAATAATGATTGATTAGTTGACACCTAGATTAGATCATATTTGGATCGGGATGATACTACCGGTCAAGTTTAGGATCTATGATAATCACCCTGTTCAAAGTTCAAGGATATCTCAGTCTGGTTTATTTCAAAAAATCACTCTCTTTGGAGAAAGAGCTCTGTTAGCAGAAAATCCATTCATGTTTCGCTACTTCACTTTCCAAAATTTGCTACTCAGGATCGAAAGGCATGTTGGAGATTTCCCAGTTTCCGAGCTTGAATATTGGAACTTCGTTTCACATTGACACGTTGTAAACGGTGGGTGCCTTATTTTCTAGTGACATCGTCTATCCAAACCAAACCATACTAGCAACACCAGGAAGGCATTACAATAGGAGACCGACGGGCAGCTACGGAATGTAGCCTCTGCTCTTGAGGGTCTCCACAGCGTCTCTGATGATCTTCTCCACAGGGGTGAACTGCAGCCCCAAGGCGATGAGCTTCTTGGACCCCTCCTCTGCTCGCGCTCTCACCAGCCCAGGCTGGGTATCCCTGGGGAACCTGCAACGGGCACATGGGGGTTTCATTCAGTTTTTCCAGATGGTGAAAACTGAAAGGGAGGCTCTAGTTTGGCATGCATGGTAGTAATCGCTTAATCGCTTACCTGGGCACCTTGTACTCGGGGTAGAGGTCGGCGACCTTGGCTGCGAAGTCGCTCCAGTGGGAGATGGACTCGGCGCAGATGTGCCTTCCGGACGCCGACGGGTTCTCGAACACCAGGATATGGGCCATGGCAGCGTCGTGCACATGGACTGCCCCCATCCAGATGTCCTTGTACTCCTCCGTGCAACCTGCTTGCATTGGTGCATTGCATTGGCCAGACCGCCAGAGCCAAAACCAAAATGAATCCGAAATTACATACCTTGGAGTAGGCGTTGAAGCACGGTCATGCTACAGTTGATGGTGGGCGGGATTATGGGGCCCATGGCCGTCGCCGGGTTAATCACAACCACATCTACCCCGTTCTCCTCTGCAAACTTCCACGCCGCCTTCTCTGCCAGCGTCTTGGAAACAGGGTACCAAACCTGTAGTACATTGGATTGGAGTAGCACATGCAAGCACCAGCAAATTAAAGACGACCACCTGTGATTTTGTGCATGCATGGAAATAAAATAAATAAATAAAAAGGTTATCCTGTTGTATGGTCCATCCCCTGAGGCTCTGCCCCTGACTCCCTGAGCAAGGCCCAGTAGATCGCAGCATGGTGGGGACTGGAAAACTGAGTGACGACAAGGCCGCCGACGGCGACGGGCTCACGCTCACCCCGTTGTTCTTGCAGTAGTCGACGTCGGCCCAGCATCGCTCATCGCGGGCCTCACCGGCGGGCCACCCAGGGCTAGGTATGATGGCGGAGGTGGAGGAGGTGACGACGACCCGGCGCACGGTCCGGGCCTCCTTGGCGGCGCGCAGCACGTTGAGCGTGCCCTCCACCGCCGGCACCACCAGCTGCCTCTGCGGGTCGCTCACGGGGTAGATGGTGCACGGGGTGGCGAGGTGGAACACGCCCGTGCAGCCCCGCGCCGCGTCCATCAGCGCCGCGCCGTCCAGGAGGTCGCCTGGGAAGACGCGGACGCGGCCCTCGCTGCCGCTGCCCAGGGCCAGCAGGTGCTCCGTCTCCGCCTTGTCATCTGCATGCGGCGGCCCAGACAGCACAGCAGTCGGTATGTATAGCCTCAGCAACGACAGCAACCAGTAATACTCAGCTCTGTCGACTGACCGGGGTTGAGGACGCTGGCGTGCACGTTGTAGCCGCGGCCGAGGAGGAGGGCGACGAGGGTGGAGCCGATGAAGCCGCTGGCGCCGGTGACCAGCACCGTCTCCCTGATCTTGCCCTCCACGCTCGCCATCGCTCGCCAGGGGTGTCCTTTCTTCGAGAGCTGAGGTGAGATCTCGACTCGACTCGACTCTCGAGTGTGTGGCTATCAGAGTGGCAGCCTGCAGCGCACATATATATATACACCCTTTATTTATACGTACTAGAGACCTTTGTTAAGGGCAAGGCAAAACGCAAAATTAAGGCTCACTTTGAGAATGCTTCGAGTTTGACGATTCCATTTTTGCAGACTGTTGTGGCGGCGAAGCATGGCCGTGCTATTCAAAATATTGATTCTGATTGATGCGGTTGGTGGAATCGTGACTCGTTGGGCCCCGGCCGGATTGTCGCCTGGTTAACCACAGCCACAGATTGACCCCTGCTGGCTTTTTGAGATTTGGATTTCATCCGCTCAGCATGCTAGTAAACAGTAAACAGCCCGTGCTAAAAATCTCCATAAAAAGAACTTGCCATTTTACGATTCAGAATTCAGATTCAGACTGTCGATGGCGATCGATGAGGCTGCTACCACTAGCCTACTCGAATCTCTTTGAATCATCAAGTTTCACCTCAAACTATAACTCCTTAATTAGAAAATATTTACGTTTTCACTTCATTTTTCAGAATTGAAAAATTCGCCTTCGCATGGATCGGAACTCAGTTTCACATTATTTTTTGAAGGATCCTCAGTTTCACATTATTGTATATGGTTCCAACAATGGTGTCTTGCCATCTCTTGACATGCATCCTTTACAAATCATGCAGTACTAACTATCAAGGTTCATGAAAAGGCATTACAGCAGCACCCTGACGTCTACGAAATGTACCCTCTGCTCTTGAGGCTCTCCACGGCATCCCTGATGATCTTCTCCAATGGCGTGAACTGCAGCCCTAGCGCGACGAGCTTCTTTGACGCCACCTCCGCTTCCGCTCTCACCAGCCCAGGCTGGGTATCCTTGGGGAACCTGCCAAGCAACACCACAAGTTGCAATTCACTTCCAACAGAGGAGAGGCGAGGCAAGCATGCATTCCCAGAGGTTTTCATGCAGTTTTCAGTTTTCATCGCGAAAAAATAAGGGAATTTTGAAAATGTGTGGCTTAATTACTTGGGCACTTTGTAGCTGGGTAGAGCTCGGCGAGTTTGGCCGCAAAGTCACTCAGGTGATTGATGGACTCGGCGCAGATGTGTCTCCCGGAAGCTGATGGGTTCTCGAACACCAGGAGATGGGCCAAGGCAACGTCTTCCACGTGGACTGCACCCATCCAGATGTCCTTGTACTCCTCTGTGCAGCCTGCATGCATGGCCAAAATGATGTGCTTCAATGCTTTCTTAATTCATCTCATTGTAATGGCAAACAAGAATATAACAATGTTTCTGCATACTGCGTGGGGATTCCAGCCAGCAAATCAAGTGGCAAACAAGAGGATTGGTTGGTTTTTGGAAGCATATATATGCATTGTTTGGGAACCATATATTGATTCAAATTGAACTGGTAAGGTAGACAACACAAAAAGGTATGATTTCAACAGCTGAAATTTAATATTTGGGTGTGATTCAGTGTTCTCTTCATCCGATGAACGGCATAATGAACAAACAAGACCAATATTCTCAATCTCAACACTGCATATCATAATCTGAAACTTGCATCTCGTGGCAAAAAAGTGCATGAATCATTTGGAAACCATACTATACTGATTTAAGCAACCATTAAGGTAGTTAGGTAGCCATGATCGAATACTCCAACTCAAAATTCATATTTGGAACAAAAATTAGAATTCAGAACTCCAAAAACTATGGCCTAATAATAACTAAATAAAGCTTTACCTTGAAGGAGGCGTAGAAGGACGGACATGCTAGAATTGATGGTTGGCGGGATTATCGGGCCCAGGACAGACATTGGATTGACCACAACCACATCCAGCCCCTTCTCCTCCTCTGCAAATTTCCACGCCGCTTTCTCTGCCAGCGTCTTGGAAACAGGGTACCAAACCTAAGCATCAGGACGACAGGACAAGCAAAGAGAACCTGAGATTGCAGCGAAATCACTGACGAATTCGAAGCTTCGCAGATGTTGTATCCTGTAGATCAGCAAGCCTTCTACAGTTTCTACGTTCACCGAGTGATGAATTCCCCAGGCTGATCATGCTGCCATCACGCATGCACAATTGCATAGTAGGTAGTAGCTAGGCTGAGGCTCACCCCGTTCTTCTCGCAGTAGTCGATGTCAGTCCAGCAGCGCTCGTCGCGGACCTCGCCGGCGGGCCACCCGGGCTGGGCATGATGGCGGAGCTAGACGAGGTGACCACCACCCGCCGCACGCTCCCGACCTCCTTGGCGGCGCGCAGCACGTTCAGCGTCCCTTCCACCGCCGGCACTATCAGTTGCTTCTGCAACCAGCCATGCACAAACGGAGCAGCAGCTAGGAGCGAGGTCAGCCTGGAGTCGATTGAAGAGGAGATCGAGGACAGCGACGGGGGCGGGGCACACACACCTGGGGTCGCTGACGGCGTCGACGATGCAGGGCGAGGCGAGGTGGAAGACGCCCGAGCAGCCCCGCGCGGCGTCGATCAGCGCGGCGCCGTCGAGGAGGTCGCAGCGGAAGATGCGGAGGCGGTCCTCGCCGGCGGCCAGGGCGAACAGGTGCTCCGTCTCCGCCGTGTCATCTGCGGTGCGCAGCCCAAACAATAATTGCAACGAACATCATCGATCAGCGTCTTTGTATCGATCGCCTGATGGCTGATAGCTGCTGCTGCTGACCGGGGTTGAGGACGCCGGCGTGGACGTTGTAGCCGCGGCCGAGGAGGAGGCGGACGAGCGTCGAGCCGATGAAGCCGCTGGCGCCGGTGACCACCACCGTCCCCCCCGCCATCTCTCTCGCGTCCTTCCCCTGAGCTGGGTCTCCAGTCACGCACGCCTAGTGTACGACTGACTGCGTGAGTGGCTACCTGACACTGGATTTTTGTGTGGATGCGTTTAATTAGGGCCAGCTTCAGGTCTGACACTGCCAAAACGGCAACCTCTTTTGGATTATCCACAACAATAGTCACAAGTGATTGCGTACGACGGCATCCAAAGAAAAGGAGTACAGTAGCAAATGGAGTGGCCAAGTACAGTTCATGATAAAGGAATGAGAATCGAGTTAGCTCGGTTTTCTTTTGGGTTTCAGATTTGCACGGTTCCAACGCTATCTTATCATCATCATCTGGTGACATCATTATTTATTTATTTATTTATTTACTAGGAGTACTAGTTACAACCCACGCTGGCAACTTAGCAAGGTCCATGACGGCCTCACATCACAATTCACAAGCACTGCCCATCCTGCTATCCATATCCATCCATGAGGATTCAGGAGATGTGGCCTCGGCTCTTGAGGCTCTCCACGGCGTCCCTGATGATCTTCTCCATGGGGGTGATCTGAAGCCCCAGCGCGATGAGCTTCTTGGACCCTACCTCCTCTCTCACCAGCCCAGGCTGGGTGTCCTTAGGGAACCTGCATGCACGCAAAGCAACACCACAACACAAGGTGAGAGACTGATCACGATCGACGTAAACCTTAATTTCAGTCCATTTTCTTGGTGAAAACTGAGAACAATGTGTGCATATATTTCAGTCGATTCTCTTGGTGAAAACTGAAAAAAAAAAACAATGCGCGGTTTCGATCGCATACTTGGGCACTTTGTAGTTGGGGTAGAGCTCGGCGACCTTGGCTGCGAAGTCGCTCCAGTGACAGATGGACTGGACGCACCTGTGCCTCCCGGACGCCGACGGGTTCTCGAACACCAGGATGTGCGCCATGGCAACGTCTTCCACGTGCACTGTTCCCATGAAGAAATCGGCGTACCCCTCTGTGCAGCCTGCACGGGCACAAACTTATAATGAGAATGAAAGAACAGTGTTCAGGAGTATTTGTTACCACAGTGCCAATGCTGAAATGCATGGTCAATTGGATCCTTCATTTGCTACTGCTAGCTAGAAAGGGAAAAAGGCTCAGAGCTGAGGTAACAACCGTAGCTAGCTAGTGTTCCAACTTATCATGATGAAATGTTCAGTATATTAGCTTGAACAAGCTTATTGGAACGAACACGGCATGATAAGTTAGCAATTCCATTAAAAACCTGATAGACGAATACAAAAGCATTTCTCCTATATTTCATATGCCTGTTTTTTCTTTTGTTTTTTTGGTTGTTGTGTTAAGGCAACAAGCAATTTTGTCATTGTTTTGTTATAGGCTTATAGCCTCTCCCATAAAAAAAACAAATTTCCTGACCTTAGCATTAGCAAGAAGAAATAGTGTAGTAGGGTTACCTTCGAGGAGGCGACAAAACATGGCCATGCTAGCGTTGATGACTGGTGGAATCATGGGGCCCAACACGGTCCCCGGGTTAACCACAACCACATCCAGTCCATTCTCCTCTGCAAACTTCCACGCTGCCTTCTCTGCCAGTGTCTTGGAAGCAGGGTACCAAACCTACACAAATGGAGCCTGAGATACGCTAAACAGCCAGCAAATTGCTGATGGAACTGAACTGCAGCTCTGCAGAGGTCGTTGCATCCTGGAAAATCTGCCGGCCATTTTCACTGTTGACGTTTACTAAATTACTACGGTTTCCATTCCATGCATGATGTGCGCTAGGAATAGGAATAGGATAGATGTTTTCCAAAGCTCGGAGTTCACTGGGAATGGGAAGCTCGCTCACCCCGTTCTTCTCGCAGTAGTCGATGTCGGTCCAGCAACGCTCGTCGCGGACCTCGCCGGCGGTCCACCCGGGGCTGGGAACGATGGCGGAGATGGACGAAGTGATCACAACCCGCCGCACTCCGCCGGCGTCCTTGGCCGCGCGCAGCACGTTGAGCGTCCCTTCCACCGCGGGCACCATCAGCTGGCTCTGCAACAGCGAACGAACGAACGGAGCAGGTCGGTCGGGTCAGGTGCGGGACGGACGGGCAGGCAAGCAAGGCAGGCGGCAACGGCGCCGCTGGCACGCATGTACCTGGGGGTCCTTGACGGCGTCGACGGTGCAGGGTGACGCGAGGTGGAAGACGCCCGAGCACCCGAGCGTGGCGTCGAGCAGCGCGGCGCCGTCCAGGAGGTCGCAGCGGAAGAAGCTGAGGCGGCCGTCGCCGGCGCCGGCGGCGAGCGCGAGGAGGTGGTCCGTCTCCGCCTTGTCATCTGCATACCCCACCACCGCGCGCACTCGATGAGCTACGTGTCGCATGCAAGGTGCCAGCTTTTCTCCCGGCATCATGGTGAAGAGTGCGGTGCGGTGCTAGTGTCACTGACCGGGGTTGAGGACGCCGGCACGGACGTTGTAGCCGCGGCCGAGGAGGCCGCGGACGAGGGTGGAGCCGATGAAGCCGCTGGCGCCGGTGACCAGCACCGTCTCCCCCTTGCCTTCTCCCCTGTTTGCCATCTCGTCGCCGTCCGTGCGTCCTCTGAGCTGAGGTGTCGTCGAGAGTGGGAGTGTGACCGTGGAGTGGCTACCGGACACTCGATCGATCTCTAGGGATGCGGTTGGTTTGGTACCCGCCTCTCTGGTCAACCTCTTTTGGAGTTTTCCCACTGACAAGTCACTCGCAGACTCAGACTCGCACACTCATCACATCCTTGCAAACTAGTAGGAGTATCGCTGGCCGTTCGTACAGGAAATACTTGTACCACAGGGCACAGTACACTAGTACTGTACAGTCCACAGCTTTCATTAGTATCCATAGGAAGTTATTACTAGCTACCAAGCTACAGTGACATGGCCGCAATGGTGAAAGCCACAAGCCACGCGTGCCTCGACGACGTGCATTTCTTTCTGCGCGGAAGAGTCCGAATTGAAACAGAATTTATAAGGCGTCTGGCCCTGGATAAATTGAACTGGCGCCTTCTGTCCTAGACATTCGACTCGCCCCGTACAAAAACAACGCAGGTGAGTGCATCGGTTAGTCTGGTTCCTTGATCGTGCTCGCAGACGGTGAAGGGTGGCACCGTGGCAGATGGTTGCTACTATCTATGCTAGCGAGGCCTACAGCTCGGTCCTGACGCCTTCAGCGCCCACGATGCGGTATCCTTTCTGCGACAAAAGTCCTAGCAAGAAATTGGACACTCTGGAGGGGAACGAGGCAGGCTCCTCGCTTGCCGCCGCGGGGTTCATCTTGCATATCATGTTGTAGTCGTGCTTCAGGTGCGGTTTCACAATCTTCTCCTGTAGGCACAGATAAGGTTGATAAGAACCCTTCTTTGGAATGACTGGCAGTGAAGAACTTCAAGTGCGTCTCGAGTGACATGAACGGCGTCCTTGAAAAAAAAACAAATGGAGAGGCCATGTGTTTACCTTGAACTCCTCGAATGGACAGAAATCTTTGTTGCCGCACCCCTGCATACATATGGTCAAACTTAGCGACGCGATGCATCAGGGAGGTAAGTTAAAATTATTAATCAAACACAAGCTTACAGAGGATGCGACTCTGTATCTTACAATGCGGTGAGCTTGACATATGCAATATGTTTAGTTCAACAACAACAGAGCCTTTTAGTCCCCAAGTAAGTTGGGTTAGGCCAAGCCATCTATTTCTACAAATGAAACATAGGAAGCAGACCATCTGCTGATTTCCAAGACTTAGTTGAGATTGTGTTTGCCCAACCCTCTGTCCAAGTATCTAAAGCCCAAAAATATTTATTTCAGTAGTTGTACCTCTAGCGAGACACAGAATTCAAATTGCATTGACAGAAGGTATAAACAAGAAATATCTGCAGCATATAAAATTATAAATCAATACTTATCATGCTAACATTTTTTAGGTTGAAACCATCAAAATATTTGACTACATCAGTCACAAAATTTAGGGGAGTAAGAGAGGGGTCAACAAATTTAGTTATATCCTGGTGGCAGGGTGGAACAAATAGATAAAATGAACACAAACACTAGAAGGGAAGTTATAAGTCTTACAGGCATTGAAACTGGGACTTCGTTGTGTAGAACTTGAATGAAGTATGAGTTGTTTTGGCCTCCAGATATTGTGCTGCCATCTGAAATTTTGCTTGGGCATTGGTATAAAACCAGCATGTTGTTACCAGCAAAAGGCGCAACGACACTGCCCATCCAGTTTCTTCCCTGCGGCGGCAAAGGGGGTAGGTCTAAAGCTTCTTCCCTCTGTATCTTCTCAAAGTCTAGGCAGTCAAAAGTTCAAGAAAATGAGTTAATTAAAAGTATGTAAACACGAGTCAAATGAGGCATCAATCGTGTCAATATATAATTCAGAGAAAGAATTTCATGAACAGGACTAAGCATAGAACTGGAAAGTCGAAACATACCTTGACCTTCAAGAAAAAGACCAAGAAGGCAGCTAAATGGAACAACAGTTTCTGCATGTGCAAATCGGAGCCTTGCCTTTTCATAGGTACCATCAGGGTGGTTTTCTACAGTATCAAGGATTATGTAGCTATCTTGCCAAGAAGCACATACTAAGAATCAGAATTAGTTTGCTGAAATCATGGAATACAGCTACCTTCTCTAGCTATGATTGCTTCTTCCATTGACTGGACAACATCCTTGAGCAATGGCAGTCCCATCCTGTAGTTAATTGACTCACCATAGCCTTTTAGAACAAAACCCTCCAAATCATCTGTCCACTCTAGAAAACGAACCTGAACAGCACATTTTCTAAATTAATTAAACAGAAGCAAAGCAAGTCAAAAGCATTAAAAAAATGAGTCACTTGAAACTTGAAAGTATGTAAACACGAGTCAGAAAGCACAATAACAGATTTCTTAAGAAAGAACGCTAAACCTAAGGTGCCCATCAGGGTCTTGCCATACATTCTGTTCAGACACATTTTTTTATGCATTCTCTAATTCATGATCAGCGCACAGATTCGATTCAATAGAGTTTTCTCTCAACCAACCAAACAATTAGTGAAACAACAAATTCCAGTTGAGGAATGACCGAATGAGAATAATTCACTGTTACCAAACAGGCAGGTTTAATTGCATGGATAGCTTGAGCTGCATAAACTGATTGACTAAATACTTTGAACAGCACCAAATAACTCAAGAATATACAGCTACTAAAAACATGTAAAGATCATATATACTTTCCAAAGCATAATAACCAACACCACCTCATGAAGATGATACATTTTTTGAAAATGCAGTAAACTTTACAGAATTAAAATTTGAAGGCCTAATATATACTCCCTCCGTTCCAAATTATAAGCCGTTTTGACTTTTTTGGTACATCTATTTTGCTATGTATCTAGACAGCATTTCACTGCACCAAGCACAAAAGGGAAAAACTTGTCATTACAGACAAGATAAACAAGGAATTTCAACCATAAAGCCTGGTGCTATAGATGTCCTGAGGTAACCTACCTCAGCTTCATTGAAAAGGCCACAAGCTTGATTGGTTATATTCAACAAAGATGCTTCCTGCATTTCAAACATTCAAAAATTATTTACATCTAATTCTAGAGCCTGCAGGTAGGTATATTCAGAAACAACATATATCACCAGGTCCTTGTTCCATGTTTCACTCTTTACCTGCTTACAAAGAAACCAGAGGGACGAAACATCCTGAGTTGTAAACTTTAGGTGATAACGATTGGCAAGTGCAGCTGTGACCTGCTCTAGAATTGGTTCCTTTTGCTTCTGTACATCAGGCTCCTTCCTTTTCCTGTATGCCTGGAAATGGTCCAAAGCTAATTTTCTTTATTCAGCTACAACAATATGTAGCTTACTATACTGATAGACTTAATTTCCAAGTTATAACAAAGGAGAAACACATGAATATGAGTGCATAGCCCTTCTAAAACAGAAAGTGGAGAAAACCTGGTGAGGGCAACCTAATAAGCTGTAAAGGTGAAACAGAAGAGTGGATGCATTGTATGAAACAGATGAAGTAACTAGCACATATATGAGGAATGAAATTGTTTAGTAACTACTAAATAGAACAACATGGTAGAACCATTTGGCATTGCTTATCTTCTGTTACCGATATTCTACAAGGCTTGATCAGAGTAGGATACTTAAGATATCAAATTTCAAGAAAAAAGAATAAACAAGACCAAGGTATATGCTAGAATAAAAAAATGTCACATTAGCACATCTGCCAATGTTTTTTTTTTCTCTTATTCTTCCTATAAAATGTTTGTGCTACCATAAATATTACCTTGTATGTCTCACAGCTGTCAAAGAATCTCAGACAAATATCACTTGCACGACTCTCACTCAGAACAGAAAAGGCACGGTTCTTCCCTTGTCCAAGCTTTCCTTTCCCAGAAAGTAGTCCCAAACCAAATGCCACTGCACTAGCTGATGCTCGAGGAACCTGCATTAAGAAACAGTGGCGAATCTAGGATTTTGTCTAAGGGTATGCCTCTCAAAAAATTTCATATACAATTCGGTAAATCTATTTTAAAATTCGGTAATAATTATAAAATTAATAACTTAATTCCCTATATATACAGTAAGTAACACAATAAGGCTTAAAGTCACACATAAAATTGAAACCATTCACTAAATATATATAATATAAATAATTCAAAAGTCATACCGGTAATTGAAATAGGTATAAAAGAGCACCAGATACTTACAATCCTATTTTTCTGACTACTTTATTCAACCCTTTTGAAAACACATAAATGTCTTAATTATATTATCTTCACGAACTTCAAAGAAATATCTCGTCCAATGAAAATAGCTAGACAAACAACCAAAAGATTATCTCCTCTTATTTCTTAACTTTGTTTTCACCACCTTTTCAATACCAATTTGTGAAGCTCATAAACCCTATCATACATTTTGTGCCTTTTTGTTTCAACATGCTTAACTGAGAGGTCAACAATATTATTATCTAGAATGGAAAAGAGATGCAATATTCGAGTTTCTCTGCATAGCTACATAAATATTAACAATTTATTATTTTGTGATGTTAGCAAATAGCTAAAATGAGAATAATTTTCTAAAAAAGATGAAGAACAAAAGATTAAACTTTACATCATAAGATAAAAAGGCAATCAACACGAGCGTGACTGCGCCGCCAAGCAAAATGCAAAAGGTAGACAACTAGATGAGTGATCGGGAGCCGAGAACGGAAGGTAGCAGGGCAGAGGACAGAGCGCACCAGCCACCAGGACTAGGGCGTCACTGAGGTCACGCCTCAGTGCTTCACCGCGGCGGCGGCGTGACTCCTCACCCCTCAGCCCCGGACAGATCGAGATTAGAATAGGAAAAGCAAAAACTGAAACGCGTGTAGGTACGTACTGAGGTCTAAGAAACCTTGCCGCATGGGCCGCTTCCTCGGCCTTTTACCTTTCCCCTTCCGTGATGGCTGTGATCCAATTGATTTTTTTTTCTTTTTTCTAAATACAGATTATGTATAATACGTATATTATATTGCACACTTGCCGGTTGGACAGGGTATGCCGGGCATACCCGGCATACCCTGTGGCTCCGCCACTGTTAAGAAACATAGTTAATCTGCTGCAAGAGTAGAAATTGATGACCGTAGTTGTGTGTCTGCATCATTTTGGAACAATAATTTCTGGTTCACCTATTCTCATGAGTAATAAGATTTGACTTTGTGTAAATTATTAATATTTCCATAATGTGACATACTACTATACTAGTAAGAATCATTTATCCTTGTGAAAATGAAAAGAGGGCTCATGATATATTGTCGTATTAGATGTGAGAATATACACAGAAACAAATTAAAGAAGCTATGTCGAAGCTGACCTGAGTTGCTCTTATCGAATATACATCATGGTGATATTCTTCATCAAATAGATCTTGAAACCTCTCCCTCACTCTGGTAGCTAAATTGTAAAGCTCCTCTTCTCCTTCACTAATCAGCTCACCACCTTTAGTCCTACCCTTCCAATGCGATTCCCAGCCTTCAATCCAGGATGGAATTTTCTTCAGAGAATCACTATTAAGGCCCTGGTTTGCCTCTTTCATAAGGGCTTCCAGTCGAACTGCCAATCTATCCAGCTCCTTGATTCGCTTCTTGGTAGGAGCGCGAGTCCCATGTCTTGCCTAGTAAAAGATAAACAGATAATATCAGGTTACCACCTAAATTTTTCAATCCTTTCTGTGAACTATATCATTTTTTTCGTAATTATCTCAAAATATAAATAGTTTGTCCATTACACATTAGGATTTTCTAAATTCAAAACAGAGCTTAGCGCCATATAGTCATATTATGAAAATAATAATAATTACACTATTCCCCTCAAAACAAACTGAACCAACATGAAATCAAGAATATGTATGAATGCACTGGAACTGGTAGCGAGAAAAGCAGTATAACGCACGGAAGCACACTTACCACTAGATTGAGATGAATGACACGGCACCCGTCTGGTACTGACGGCATGGAGATGACATTACTGGACTCTCTGGACACATCATACCTGGACATCACCAGGGGATTAGATCATTTAGTTCAGGGAAGAAATGGTGAAAGCGGAGATCAATTCTCGGATTTAAGTGATAGTATCATTCAGATCACGCATTTGCTGATAATGATCTCTAGATAGAAAACCTCTGTTCCTAATACCTGTAAAACACACTCCGTTCCTACAAATTACCATAAGATCACAAGTACTACGTTACTGTACCACCTGATATAGTCGAACACTAAAATTGAGGTGTACAAGTTACGACAGATCCACTACCTTACTGCATGCTAGAACTGGAATGCGTGTGATTACAATCAGACAGAAAACCATATCCCATTCATCGGAAATTTAGCTCAGTCGAGAGAGAGCAAGCGAGGTCAGCCCGAAGCAAAGCTGAGGATAATTCGGGGCGGGCGAACTGTAGAGGTGGCAATTCATCGGTCCTCCCCAACCCCGGCAAGCCTCAAAACCCCCCAAAAATCCCTATGCCCTAGGCCCAGTCGCACTAACAACGCGATGGAGATACATACCGCCCGAATCACACTACCGCAGCACGCCACCGACCCACAGCAGAGAACAAGTTCAGATCAGCGGGCAGAGAGCCTCGAGCGGCAGCACACCTGGTGACGGTGGAGAGGTGGCGACGGACGTCGAACTCGTCCGCCCCGTCCGCCCTAGGGAGGGGAGCGGCGGCCAGGAGCGCGGCGACGACGAGAAGCAGCAGCTTGGGGAGAGGTAGCGGCGCGCGCGGAGCAGCCATGGCGAATTCGATTTGCCTTCCGACTCCAAGGTGCCTTCCCTTTCCAGGTGAGAAGAAGCGCGGTTGGGTTTGGGTTTGGGTTGGGTGGGTTCGAGTCGTTCGATGGTGTGGACAGCGACCGGGCCGGTTATGTTTTGGCGGGCCGTAGCGCGTGGACGTGACACGCCGACACGTTTCCCCGGGCATCTGGATGCTCCAATCGTGTGTGGCAGTCGCGCTGGACGGCTGCGATGCATCGGAGGATGGCGTGTTGTGGATTTAGGCCCCGTTTAGTTGAAGTCAAGAACCAAATTTTTTTTCATAGTATCCGTTACATCAAATCTTGCGCCACATGCATGGAGTACTAAATGTAGACGAAAAAAAACTAATTGCACAATTAGTCGAGAAATCGTGAGACGAATCTTTTAAGCCTAATTAGTCTATAATTGGACAATTTTTGTCAAATAAAAACGAAAGTGTTACAGTAGTCAAAAGCCAAAAATTTTTAGAACTATACGGGGCCTTAAAATGTGCCCGTGTGACGCGAGGCTGCCACCCTGATGGACAGTTGTACCTCTACTTCCGTCCTAATTTAATTGATGTTTTTTTGTGTTTGTGTCACACGTATGACTTGATTTATACAAAATATGTACAATATTTATATCTTTAAATAATTTTATTAAAAAAACTAAACTTAAAGATCTTTCCGATGATACTTATTATATAGCATAAGTATTAATATATTTTAATATATATTTAATTAAAATTATTTCTCGAGAAGTGAGAACGACGGTTATTTTGGGATGAAAGGAGTAAGTCTCAAAGTTTGATCAGAGTGTCAAGTCAATCAAATCTCAGAAAGTTAAGTCAATCAGAGTGTCAAGTTTGATCAAACTAATTAATATGAAAAAAAACATTGCAATTTGAACGTATTTCATAGATCTATGTGAGTTGAATACATTTTGGCTATAAATCCGTCGAGTTCAATAGATTTTGACTTAGTCGAAACTATAAAAGTACATTCTAAAAGCAAAGGGGTAAGAGAACTCGTTATGTCGAGATTCTCATGGTATTACTCTTCTTGTGTTTCATGTGTCGATAAGTCTTTTGATAGAGGAAAACTTCAGCAGATTTGTCTTAAAAAAATCAAGCATCTTTGCGATTAGGTTAACATTGACGGTCAATTTTGTGTGTGACCTTTGTGGCCTAAAAACAAATTGACTCAATGTCGGGTACGAAGGTAAGGGGTACCCTAAACCCTTCGATAAATTAACGCTAAGCATAGCAACCATTTTTAAGGCAAGGATCAGCCCAATACTCGGTAAGATGCGGCCCATCAATCGAGGGCCCCCTCTGCACCAACTACGGCAACAAGCCATGGGCCGGCTCCACCTCGGCGACGGACGAGGGGTCGAACGAACGACCCCCGGCTCCACCTCGACGACGGACGAGGGGTCGAGCGAACGACCCCCGGCTCCACCTCGACGACGGACGAGGGGTCGAACGAACGACCCCCCGACCTCCACCTCGACTTCGACCTCTCCAACCCCGTCGACGCCTCGACCTCCCCCTCGACCAAGGGTCAAGCAGACGACCCTCGGACGAGGGGCTCGATTAACCCAACTGCTCCGGCATGGGTAAAAGTGAACCCACCTAACGACATGGGTGCCCGCGTCTGCTGTCAAATCCATCAACTCCCCGTCCAGTCCCCGATTCCCGTCAACTGTGCCGCCACTGCTGCCACTGCGCGAGTACGGACTCCAACAGTACCCCTCGGAAAGTAAACAGTGCGACCCTCGACGAAGACTTCGGGAAACGCGATGGAGTCACACAGGGCTCGACCCCCTCCCTCGACCGGGGGGACTCGACCCCCTCCTCTTCAACAACTCCGGTACGGAAGACGTCCCGTCCGCCCCGTCCCGCTTCGGCCGTGGGACTCGTGCCCGCCTGCGGACACTGCACGGCGACGACTTCTACTGCCGCCACGACCAGGGACGCCTGAAGGACGGAAGGCCATGCCGCGACAGTGCTCAACGCCTCTCCGCCAACACTGTGCCGCGAATACGCCACCCATACTACTACTGTTAGGACCTTGTACCCTCGGGTCTCCCCTTGGTCTATAAAAGGGGGACGCCGAGGTAGAGTCAGGGGGGGCTTTTTCTGATTTCGGACGACTTCCGAGGACTCTGGAGATCGGCTCCTACTTCTTCGGGAACCCTAGTCCACACCACACACACACCGCCACTCGATCGACCCCTCGGGTGGCCGACTCCGTGTAACACAGCTTGTACCCCCCCCCCTGTACGAGCACACTTTGTGTGCGAGATAATACAAGTCATCCTCCCCCCGCTGGACGTAGGGCCTTCCTTGCCCGAACCAGGATAAATCTTGTGTCCATCTTACATCACGTCTGAGAGAGGGAGCACGCGATATACAAATTTACTCGTTGGTGGTCTTGACCCCCGGGTCATAACACCGACAGTTGGCGCGCCAGGTAGGGGGATTCGCGTGTCGATCAACTCCGAACTACTCTCTCAGATGGATTCCACCGTCCCACCGTTCCCGTTCAACACCATCATCTGGTTCGGCAGTCTAGGGTTCGTTTCCACGGACGAGGGCGACTTCATAGTCTTTCCCTCCACCCGTGTCCTAGACATTAGCAGCTCCGCTGCGCCGGAGCCAGCAAGGATCAGGCGACGGTCCCTCCGCTTGCGACTCTGGCCTGCGATCAGGAGGAGGCGCGAGCGACTCCGACGTGCTCGCC
This sequence comes from Microstegium vimineum, assembly GCA_022036555.1. NCBI lineage: Eukaryota > Viridiplantae > Streptophyta > Magnoliopsida > Poales > Poaceae > Microstegium > Microstegium vimineum. The sequence goes on from CM039124.1 coordinate 60,126,316, forward strand.
GTCGTGCGAGCTCTGGGGCGCCGGTTGCCGTTCCCTCGGTCCCAGCTGGCGACACGGCTCCTTCTCCTAGGGGTCCGCTTGACCCACGCTTGTGGGTCGAGGGCGGGCGTCTCCCCGCGCGGGACTTCGGCTCTTCCACATCATCGTCCCCGGAGGCTCCCGTGGCTTCTCCGACACCCTCGACCCCGTCACCGCCGCGTGACCCGTTCCCATACGGGCTTCGCAACAGTGCCGGACTCTACTCCGCTTTCGCAGGACTGCGGGTACATACGTACGACGAGTCTCCATGGACTCCGTCGTGGGCGACGGCCGATCCCGTCACCACCCCTTCACCGGGCGAGCCAGAGCTGCCCCGTACGTGGGGCACGTTACGGCGGCGCCTGGAGGAGGAAGAAACGGACAGGCTCTTCCCCCACTTCTACCACGCCGACTTCGACTCGGACTCTCCCGACGAGAGTTACGACTCCACTCGGGAGTGCTTCCACCTCGACGAACAAACCGTCCTCCAGGACGACGTCGACGATACCGCGGCCACCGAAGAAGGGGGAGGGGCCAATGCCACCCCACCTCGAGATGTCATTCCCCCAAGTCCTCGTAGAGCCGATCCACCCCCCGACGTCCAGATTACGCAGGTCCGAGAGCTTCTCGGCAAGCTCGAGGAGGAGCGCCTGCATCTTCAGCAGCTCGAACACGCCCTCGAGCGGGATCGAGGGCGCCCTCAGGGTGGAGGAGCTCGCGAGCGGGCCCGGGAAGTCCACCGGCAAATCGTCGAGGAGGGGAACGCCGAACCCCGAGTCTTCAACCGCGCCAGCCAGAATGTCGTAGCAGCCGCGATGCTGCTCCGCGACATGTCGGCGCCATCGACCCCCCAGGCACGACGTATCAGGGAAGAAATCCAAGGGCTGCTCCAAACTGCGGTCGTGCAGCAGGCGGAGAGCTCGGCCTCGAGGCGTCGAGGGCTGCCTCTGAGCGGCAAGCAGCGCCCCCTCGACAAAATCGAGAGGCCTCTGTCCACCAGAACAAGGCGCCCCAGGGCCGGGTCGAGCCACGACCGGTTCAAGAACGCCTCGTCGACGACCTCCCCCCTCGAGTGAACAACCGACGTCGATACGGCGATGCCGAGGCTCGAGGCTACAGCGCTCACCGAGGTGGGCGCTACGACAGCGACAAAGACCGATGTCGGTCTCCGGAGCCGCTGGGGCCCCGAGTCTTCGGAAGAACTATACGGCGGGCCTCCCTGCCCGTGCGTTTCCGTCCACCCACCAGCCTGATCAAATACAACGGCGAAACCAAGCCAGAGCTCTGGCTGGCCGACTTCAGGCTGGCATGCCAGCTGGGGGGAGCCAAAGATGACCTCGTCATCATCCGACAACTCCCATTGTTCCTCTCCGACACCGCTCGAAGGTGGCTCGAGGAGCTACCCCTGAACTTGATCCAGGACTGGTCCGACCTGGTCCGGATCTTCGAGGGCAATTTCAAGGGCACCTACGAGCGGCCGGGCAACTCCTGGGACCTTCGCAGTTGTAAGCAGAAACCAGGAGAGACCCTCCGCGCCTTCACCCGCCGATTCTCGAAGCAGCGTACCGCACTGACCCACATCTCCGACCACGAGGTCATCACGGCGTTCATCGCTGGGACAACCTGCAAGGAGTTGGTGCGGGAGCTGGGGCGAAACATCCCCAAGACCGCCAACGAGCTCATGGACGTCATCGTCAACTACGCGGCTGGCGAGGAGGTCGTTGGCGCATTCTTCCAAATTCCCCCAGGGAAGGGGGAAGGCAACGCGGATGATCCCGGGGGCTCGGACGATGGGCCCAAGAGAAACAAGGGGCCCAGGAGGAACAACGACCGCAACGGCGGCCGGAAGAAGAAGAAGAAGAAGAACCAACAGGGCCGGCGCAACGTCGAGCCCAACGTCGAGCACGATGATGACCCCGACGACCTTGTCGCTGCAGCGGACAAGCGGAAGCCTCGAGGCCCCCCTCCCGACGGGGGCGTCTTCGATAAGATGATGAAGGAGCCTTGCCCCTATCATATGGGGCCGGCCAACCACCGCCTCGAGGATTGCCGCATGCTCCGAAGGCACTTCGTCCGTCCTGGCCCCAGGAGAGACGACGGCAAGGAAGACCCGCCCTATGACGTCCACGTTAGGGGCGACGTCCAAAAAGGAGGCTTCCCCGAGATCCACGACTGCTACATGATCTACGGGGGACCCTCGACCCGCCTCACCACGCGCCAGCGCAAGAGGGAGCGTCGAGAAGTTTTTTCCGTTCGGGCCCAGGCCCCACGGTACCTCGACTGGTCCCACACGCCAATCACCTTCGATCAAGACGACCACCCCGAGCACATCCCCAACGCAGGGGCTTACCCGCTCGTCGTCGACCCGGTCATTCTCAACACCCGCCTCAGCAAGGTGCTCATGGACGGGGGGAGCAGCCTCAACATCATCTACGCCGAGACTCTCGACCTCCTGGGGATCCCGAGGACCATGCTCCTACCCAGCGCGGGGGATTCCACGGGATCGTCCCAGGGAAGAAGGCACTCCCGATCGGCCGCATCAAGCTACCGGTCTGTTTCGGCGTCCCCTCGAACTTCCGAAAGGAAGAGCTGACTGTAACACCCCGGGTGTTAACCTTGCTAATCTCTTAATTAAAATTTGATCATGTCATCATATGCATTAAGCATCATTCAATTGTTTGAAAACCTGACTATACATTGAACTAAAATAAGTTTAATTATCTGTGTTTGATCAAGTGTTTGTTTGCAGGTCATCTTTTCAAAGTCGCAAAATTTAAAATTTGAATCCAAACCCTTTTCTCCGAGGGGTGGATTAAGCCCTAAACACGATTTTCAAAATCTATAAAGTTTTTGCTTGTGGTTGTTTAAGCAAAGTTGTAGATCTTGAAGTTTTGAACATCTTTCGTGTTCAACGTTTTTCCTGAAAACCCCTGGAAGCTTGTGCATTTTTGCAAAAGAGCAGCAGGGTCAGTTCTGTCCTTTCGTCGAGCAGTTGCATGGCGGGGTCGATCTCGACGTCGCTCCTGGCCGACACGTGTCGCCAGCCGCGCAACGCCTGTCCTTGGACTCTCGTCCTGTCGTGGGTACGTGGCGGTCGCACGGAACCCGTTACCGTCTTTAAAAGCGGGACGCCGTTCTCTTTTCTTTCCTTTCCACGCCACTGCTCCACACTTCGCTTCGCTCTGCTCTGCCTTGCTTCGCCGGGCGTTTCACCTTCACCATTGACGAACTCGTCCGAGCTCGTTAGCTGCTGCCAATCACTCAATCTTTTGTCATTGCCTTCGCCTTGACCTTGCGCATCTTCAAGGTAAGTTGGTTGAAGTCGTCGAGCCCGCATTCGTCCAGCGCGGATCTGTCTTCCTCAGCTCCGACGCAACCGCCGCCGCTCTGGTCAGTCTTCGATCGGGCTGCCCAGGAGCCGCATTGTCTTGTTGTCTTATGTTTCTTGTTCCTTGTTCATCTCTGAGTTTTGTCGGGTTCTCCGTTTTGCAAATGGTGGACCACAGCTCCGGGAACATCTTCGTGTCGCGCAGTTCTTCGTCTTCGCCGGCGCATTCTCCATCGACGGTCGTCTCTGCTTCATCTCCGGCCACGCTTGCTAACGCTCCGTGACCAGGGTGAGCTCCTCGACCTCTTCATTGTACTCGTTTGTCCTTGTATCGAGCCTTAGCGCTCTGTCCTCGAGCGCGTGCGTGTTCCCTTCGGCGCGTGTCGCGCAGATCCCCGTCGACCGCCAGTGCTGTCGTCAAGGGTGTTGCTTTTAGCTTTGTGTTTGTTTGTCTTGCGCTTCGCGTTGTTTGGGGGCTGCTTAGCTTGCTGGAGTTGTTGGTTGTTTCGATCGAGGGTCAATCGAGGTCGGATCGAGGCCTAGTGTCTCTGCTCGAGGCCTAGCCCCTTTGATCGAGGCCTGTGTCCGTCGGTATGTGTGCGGTCGAGCTCGGGTCACCGCCGTTGCCGTCGACAAGGTCAGCTGAGTAGTTTGTAGTCTTGCTTTCTGTGGGCGTCTTGCTCGCAGTTGTCCTCTGAGTCGTGATCGAGGCCTAGCCTCGGGATCGAGTGTCGATCGAGGCTTAGCTTTTCGATCGAGGGTCGGTCAAGGCCCAGTTTCTTCGAGCAAGGTCTTCCTTCGTCGATCGAGGCCTCGTTTCTTTCGATCGAGGTCTGTCTTCGTCGATCGAGGGTAGTTCTTCGATCGAGGTCTGTTCTCGATGGTGTGCGATCGGTCGAGCCTCGGCAGTCCGTCAGCACCCTCGATGAGGTGTCTCTGGAGGTTTGTTTGAGTCGTGGCCTACCTCGTTGGGTTTGGCCCGGTGAGCCGAAGCATGTTCGAGGGGTAGCCGTTCGGTTTGGTCGTCGACGGTGACTCGCCGCCGTGTTTTGTGGTTCTCTACGCCACCACTCGAGCCTCTGTGCCGCTGATGGTCGAGTCTCAGCCGCCCGAGGGTCTTGAGTAGAGTTCTTCCTGTTTCCTGTTTTTAGTTCTGTAACAATGCCCTGTTTAGTTGTAAAATGTTTAGAAACCCTAAAAACTTTAGGCTTTGAGTGATTTTGGATTATTTGATAAATATGGTCATTTGTCCAGTGACAAACACAAGTTGGACATGCTCGATGTAATGCTATTTGCTGAGTTCTTTTAGGGTAATCTGTTTTAGTCTTCTCTCGATAGCATGCTTGTTTGTGTTAAGCATCATGTTTACTATCCAAGCATCATCTGAAACATGTCATTATATCATGTAGATTGTTCGTTGGTTGGGTTGGATACCTCCAGTGCAGAGGTCTTCTCTCTTGAATCTGAGCCCGAGTTCGTTTATCCCTCCAACCAAGGCAAGCCCCGGTGCATTCAAACACTTCCTTGTATTTAAATGTTTGCTTTAAATACACTTATGTTATACTATTGCATTACGGTATTCAATCAAATTCCTACTTGATGCATAGCCTTACCTTGAATTATTTATTCTTGTACCTTGATACTGTTTTAAAAATATGGTTGTTGCTTTATGCTGCTTAGCAATGCTTAGACCGATAGAGTCAGATGATTTCCTGTCATCTGCGAGAATAGGTGGTAACCTGTTTGCTTCGGCAATGGTTCTGTTTTCGAGATGAATAGCGGATTGCTACGGCAAATGGCTATGTCCTCTTGATGGAAGTAATAATCTGAGACCGGGCGGACACGGTGTTGGAGAGCCACCAGATGTGGATATCTGGTGAGCGGGTTCTTTCCGCCTGTGTCGATTAGGAACCGTCCGATGATGCATGACTAGGGTTGTGACTTTGGAGTACTTATCACATACTCCGGGAAGCTGGACTCTGGCTATTCTCGCTTGAAGAACGGTTAACCCGCACTGGGAGTGGAGAGATGGCGAGAGTAGTGTGTACCCTCCAAGTTAGCGAACTGGATGGAGGTGTACTGTGCTCTCGGGTGGCGGAACCCCGGTCTTGGCGAGAGGATCTAGGGAAAGGTAGTCATATGCGTGCTTTAAGCGGCTGTATATGTCGTGTGATAGGGAAGCCCCAGCTGGGATAAACCGGTTCGAATCGTCGTGTTCCTCGGATATGGAAACATGACCCTGTTTTCTTCTTCGTAGTAATACACTTAAACTGGATACTTGTTGGATCCCTTCGTGGATGGTTATTACCTTGTATCGATCATACATCCAGGTCGATACTTGAGTAATCTTATGGATAACTTAAATGATTTCAATTCTTTTTATAAATGCTCATTTATGCAAAATACTTGATTCTTGCAAACCACACCTTGAATCCTATGACTTGCATACTGCTTTGTCCACCAAATACTTTTCTTTGTCGGATAAGTCTTGTGGAGTACTCCCGTACTCAGGGTTTGTTAACCCCTATTGCAGATGAGGATCACAACCCGGTGTGTGTGGCTCCTTGCTGCATGACCGTGGTCAGTGTAGATGAAGATGAAGAATAACCTGTCTTTGCTTGACTCTTGGGCAAGAGTACCTCAGTGATCTGTTCTTTCGCTATCAGCAGCTTGATGTACCTTTATCGTATGACACTAAGTTATGTTTCAAAACTTATGGTTTGTAATATGACTTTAAATTTCCGCTACTTTGATGTAATATAAAAATTTCGTATTACTTCTATCATGATTGTGATAAGGTTGATCCTGTTCGGAAAGAGGTGGATGACCCGCTGCAAAGTGGAGACACCTGATGGGCTAATTAAGATTTGGATCATCTGTTGGAGATTAAGGTTAATCCTGACAAGTGGGCCCTATCTTAAGAGGTTCTGTCACACTGACCTTCGAGGTGGTCGCGTGGCGAGGCACCTACCACGCCATCATCGGTAGACCGGGATACGCCAAGTTCATGGAGGTCCCGAACTACACCTACCTCAAGCTCAAGATGCCGGGGCCCTCGGGGGTCATCACCGTCGACACCTCCTACGAGCACGCATACGACTGTGACGTCGAGTGCGTGGAAAAAGCCGAAGCCCGTGAGGATTCGGCTATCCTCGCGGCCCTCGACGACTTGTCCGGAGAGATCCCCGACCCCAAGCGCCATGCTGGCAACTTCAAGCCGGCGGAAGACGCGAAGACCGTCCCGCTCAACCCCGGCCTCGAGGATGGGAAGGCGCTGACGATCAGTGCCACCCTCGAGCCCAAATAGGAAGCCGTGCTCGTCGACTTTCTCCGAGCGAACGCCGACGTGTTCGCATGGAGTCCCTCGGACATGTCGGGCATCCCGAGGGAAGTCGTCGAGCACTCCTTGGACATCCGAGCCGGGTCCAAACCGGTGAAGCAACGCCTGCGCCGCTTCGACGAGGAGAAGCGCAGGATCATCGGGGAGGAGGTCGACAAGCTTTTGAAGGCCGGATTCATCAAGGAGGTACATCATCCCGAGTGGTTAGCTAATCTCGTGCTTGTAAAGAAAAAGAATGGGAAGGATAGGATGTGTGTAGACTACACTAGTTTGAATAAAGCATGTCCTAAGGTTCCTTTTCCTTTACCTCGCATCGACCAAATAGTAGATTCCACTTCGGGATGTGAAACCCTTTGCTTCCTTGATGCGTATTCCGGCTACCACCAAATAAAGATGAAGGAGTCCGATCAGCTCGCGACCTCCTTCATCACTCCCTTCAGCATGTTTTGCTACCTCACCATGCCCTTCGGCTTACGGAACGCCGGGGCCACCTACCAGCGATGCATGCTCCACGTCTTCGGGAAACACATAGGGCCGACCGTCGAGGCCTACGTCGATGACATCGTGGTTAAGTCCAGAACCGTCGGAAACCTAGTCGGAGACCTCGAGATCGCGTTTGGGTGCCTCAGGGCTAATCGCATAAAACTGAACCCTGAGAAGTGTGTCTTCGGGGTCCCTCGAGGCATGCTCTTAGGGTACATAGTTTCCCAGCGCGGCATCGAGGCCAATCCCGAGAAGGTAACCGCCATCACGAGGATGGGCCCGGTCAACGACCTCAAGAGCGTGCAAAGGGTTACTGGGTGCCTCGCCGCCCTCAGTCGCTTCATCTCGAGGCTCGGAGAGAAGGCCCTACCCCTTTACCGACTCCTGAAGAAGACGGAACACTTCGCGTGGACCGCCGAAGCCGAAGAATCCCTATTGAGGCTCAAGGCCTTGCTCACCTCGCCCCCGGTCTTGGTCCCCCCGAGCCCGGCCGAGCCCCTCTTGCTCTATGTCGCAGCGACCACCCAGGTAGTCAGCGCAGTCATAGTGGTCGAGAGGGAGGAGGAAGGACACGCCCTGCCGGTTCAGAGGCCTGTCTACTTCGTGAGCGAGGTCCTTTCCGAGACCAAGACGAGGTATCCCCACATCCAGAAGCTGCTGTACGCGGTCGTCCTCACTCGACGGAAGCTAAAACACTATTTCCTGGGCCATCCGGTAACTGTGGTTTCATCTTTCCCCCTCGGAGAGATAATCCAGAACCGGGAGGCATCGGGAAGGATCGCCAAGTGGTCTGCCGAGCTCATGGGGGAGACCCTCTCCTACGCCCCTCGGAAGGCTATCAAGTCTCAGGTACTGGCAGATTTCGTTGCAGAATGGACCGACACCCAACTACCCCCAGTGCAGGTTCAGAGCGAGCTCTGGGCCATGTACTTCGACGGATCACTGATGAAGACGGGAGCAGGCGTAGGATTGCTATTCGTATCACCCTCAGGGGTCCATATGCGATATGTCATCCACCTCCACTTCCCCGCCTCCAACAACGTCGCTGAGTACGAGGCCCTCGTCAACGGCCTGCGCATCGCCATCGAGCTCGGGGTCCGACGCCTCGACGTGCGAGGGGACTCTCAGTTGGTGATCGACCAAGTAATGAAAGACTCGAGCTGCCACGACCCTAAGATGGAAGCCTACTGCAAGGAGGTCAGAAAGCTCGAGGACAAGTTCTATGGCCTCGAGCTCAACCACGTAGCCCGTCGGTACAACGAGGCTGCCGACGAGCTGGCCAAAATCGCGTCTACTCGAGGCACGATCCCCCCCCGACATCTTCTCGAGGGATCTGCACACACCATCCGTCGACCTGGGCTCGGGGGCTCCCGCCCTCGAGCAAGGGGTCGACCCACCCCCCTCGACCGATCCCCCCTCGAGCGGGGGAGAGGTCATGGAGATCGACGGGGCCACCGCGACGCCAACCCCTCCGACGGATTGGCACACGCCTTACCTCGAGTACCTGACGCGAGGCGAACTCCCGGAAGACCGCACGGAAGCCCGTCGAGTAGCTCGACGCACCAAAACCTACGTCTTGTACGGGGACAACCGCAAGCTATATCGACGCAGCCCGTTGGGTGTACTTCAACGCTGCCTCACCCTCGAGGAGGGGAGGGCACTGCTGACAGACCTACACTCGGGGGCTTGTGGCCACCATGCGGCGCCGAGAACGCTGGTAGGAAGTGCCTTTCAATAGGGCTTCTACTGGCTGACGGCTGTCAACGACGCCACCAAACTCGTTTGATCCTGTCAGGGATGCCAATTCTATGCCAGACAGACCCACCTACCCGCCCAAGCTCTTTAGATGATACCCATAACTTGGCCGTTCGCAGTATGGGGGCTCGACATGGTCGGTCCCCTGAAAAGAACCAAGGGTGGGCACACTCACCTTCTCGTGGCTATCGACAAGTTCTCGAAGTGGATCGAGGCTCGACCCATCGCCAACATCCAGTCTCGGCAAGCCGTGCTATTCTTCACTGACATCATCCACCGCTTCGGGGTCCCGAACGTCATCATCACCGACAACGGCACGCAGTTTACCGGCCAAAAGTTCCTGGACTTCTGTGACGATCACCACATCAGGGTGAATTGGTCCGCAGTTGCCCACCCTCGAACTAACGGTCAGGTCGAGCGTGCCAACGGTATGGTTTTGCAGGGCCTCAAGCCAAGGATCTTTGACCGGCTGAACAGACATGGAAAGAGATGGGTCGATGAGCTGCCCGCTGTGCTGTGGAGTCTCCGAATGACACCGAGTCGAGCCATGGGGTTCTCCCCGTTCTTCTTGGTCTATGGGTCCGAGGCCGTCCTCCCCACTGACCTCGAGTACGGGTCCCCTCGACTGAAAGCATACAGCGAGCAAGCCAACACGGTAGCCCGAGAGGACTCCCTCGACCAGCTCGAGGAAGCTCGTGACATGGCCCTCTTCAAGTCGGCTCAGTACCAGCAGACGCTGCGATGCTACCACGACAAAAACGTGCGCAAAAGGGACCTCAACGTCGGTGACCTCGTTCTGCGCCGTCGACAAAGCAACAAGGGATGTCACAAGTTGACACCACCTTGGGAAGGACCCTTCATCGTGGCAGAGGTGCTGAAGCCCGGCACTTACAAACTGAAGAACGAGAAGGGCGAGATCTTCACCAACGCGTGGAACATCGAACAGCTACGTCGCTTCTATCCCTGAGGCCCCAGGGCCCTGTACATTTTCGCATCTATGTACAACTTCTCGAATGAATAAAATGTTCTCGAAACACATTTCACTATTCGTTCGTAGCTCGAAGGTAGCCTCGACTTTGCCCGGACAAAGTCGAGCTCCCCTCGGGGCTGACAAGAGGGCACCCCCCTCCTAAGTCCTCGAAAAACCCGTACGCTTCTTTCAAAACTCGACCCTCCCCCTCGTTCTTTCCCTCGAGTACGCTTCTCAACTAAGTAAAGGCGCCTCGAACTCCCTAAGGGTCGAGGGTGCCGTCGAGCTAGGGACCCACCTACGCCCCAGGGCTACAGTATCCCTACTCGCCACCCCCCCTTCCAGGGATACGAGCATGCGTCGAATACTTAAGTTCACAAGCGTCAACTCAGGCAAAGAAAAGCAGAGAAAGCTCGAGAAGTAGAAACAACGAGACGAACGCGTCCACAGCACTAAGGTAGCCTCGACTTTGCCTCAGCAAAGTCGAGCCTCCCTCGGGGGCTAACAGGGGGGGCACCCCCCCCCCTAAGTCTCCAAAAAACTTGAATGTTTTTTCGAAACTTGACTCTCCCTCTCGTTATTTCCCTCGAGTACGCTTTTTAACTAAGTGAAGGCGCCTCGAGCTCCCTAAAGGGTCGAGGGTTTCGTCGAGCCGGGAACTCACCTACGCCCTAGGGCTACGGTATCCCCGCGTCGAACACTTAGTTTACAGGCGTCGACTCAGGCAAAGAAAAGCAGGGAAAGCTCGAAAAAACGATTAACTGCGTGCATATCAATCAAAACGCATTATATACAAAAGGCCCTCGGGGGCTTGGCATTGTATCAGTATAGTGACCTAACTATTACATGGACCTTTTTGTCCAGATATGGCTCGCAGGCCCGCGACTACCCGTCGACACCATCCGAGGGCTACTCGTCCGCTGAGGGGATCACATCGGGCTCAAAGAGTTTCGCCAGCTGGCCTCCGGGCACCTCTGCGTGATCCATCAGCTCCTGGCACTTCACGTCGTTCTGTTCCTCGGTCAGATCCGGGTCGGTGGCGAACCCGTCGACAACGAGGTTGAGGTCCATGTCGTAGAAGGAGTTGACGACCGCAAGGGCCCGCTTCACGCCCACGTGCAGGGCGGCTCGGACGTTCTCCGTCACCCCCCGCGTCATGGAGTAGAAGCGGCGCAGCAGGGAGTCCCCTCGAGCGTCCCCCTCGACCTCCGGCTCCGGCTTGACCGAGAGGTCGTTGCAGAAGGTGTCAATGGCGGCCGCGAGCGTTGCGTTGAGGTTTGCCTCGGTGCCAAGCAGGCCCTGGAGATTGTCCAGGTCCTTGTGGGCGCGGGCATTCTCCTCCGCAAGCTCTGTCGAAGCAAGCGCACAACAGTCAAAACCCAACAAAAAAGCAGAAAAAGGGTCGAGGCAGGACAGACTCTACAACACCTGAAACACTCACCTTGGGCCTGCACATCCAAGGTGGAGTAAGCCTGCTCGGTCTCCTCAAGCTGGCGGCGGACGGCGTCGAGGTCGGAGGACTGGTCCCTGACTTGGGCCTCGAGGCCCTCGATCGTCTTGTATGCCTCCTCGAGGGCCGTCCTCTGCTTCATCGCCACCATGCCCAAGGAGGTCGCGCGGGTCCGAGCCTTCTCCTCCGAGGTGGCCAGAGCGTCGCGCTCGCGGGAGACAGCGTCGAGGTCTTGCCTCAGTCGGGCGGCCTCCTCCTCGGCCTTTCGCTGGGCCTCGAGGGCGACGTCCCGCTCTTGCCCGACGGTGACGGTCGACCGAAGGGCCTCGTCGAGCTTCCCTTGCGCCGACGACAAGGCCTCCCAGGTTTCCTTCTGGAGGGCCTCGTAGCCGGCCTTCGCGTGAGCGACCTTCGACTCGGCATCCTTCTGGACAGTCGCCGCCTCCGCTTTCGCACGGGTGGCCTCATCCCTCGCCTTCTCCAGAGAGGCGTGGAGGGTCGAGAGTTGTCCCTGTACCCGGAGAATGTACTGGGACTTCTCGTACGACCTCACCCGCAGCGACTGACAAGGATAAAAACAGAGATCGTCAACAAAGGGAAACCAGGCAACTCAAGGCACTATTTAAGGTGGAACAGAACTTACCTCCATTCCCTCGCGTATGTCTGCGGCGGCGACCTCCGCAGCGCGACGTACCGAGTGTTCGAACCAGCCCCGGAGCTCCTCGACGTTCTCCCACCGTCGGAGCTCGAACTGGTTGTCGAGCGTGAGGAAGACCCACTCGGGGTCTCGAGGGTCCGCCACCTCGAGGACCTCCTGGCCCCACGACGCGCTGCAGGCGGCAATCCTCTGCTCCATCGTCCCGGTGACGTCAACGCACAGGTCCCCGCCTCCTCGATAATCGGAAAGGGGCGAGGCTTCTTCCTCTGGGCCACCTCGCGAGGACGTCGACGGCCCCGCCAAGCCGTCTCCACCGGGAGAAGAAGACCCCGGCCAGTGAGGCGGCCCTGCGCGATGAAGGACTCCAAAAAAGTTAACACACAGCAAGATAAAACCCACTGCACCCCGAGTGGGTCGAAGTGTGACTTACCTCGAGACAGCGCCCCCCCAACCTCGAGGGGAGGCCGAGCCACCTCCGGCTCTGCCCGAGGAGCCGCGATGATGGCTAGTTCCGCCGGGTCCACCAACTCGGCCACCATCTCGTCCACTTGGGCGGGGGTGGACTCCATCAACATTACGCCCCGCGATGGCGCGGGCGTTCGCTCGGCGCGATCGAACGAACCCCCCTCTTCGAGCCCCGGCGTCGTCGAGGGGCCCTCGGGCGCGGCGGTAGTCGTACCCCCGCGGCGCTCGAGCTGGAGTCGAGTCTCCAGCGCAGCCAGACCCTCGGGCCAGCGCCCCGGCGTCGGGTGAGCCGGGGCCTCCCGCTCGTTCGCGGGGGCCAGGGGCCCGACCACCTCCACCACCTGGGCCGCGGCCGCTGTCGGCAGGGGCTCCGCGCCCCCCGGGGCGCCAGACGCAACTTCCTCTGACGGCCGCGCGGGCGCTGCGACCGTCACTTCGGCGACCATCGCCGGTGCGCTCGCCTCCTCCGTCGTCGGAGCAGATGCTGAGGCCCCCCGCGCCGCCACCTCCTGGGTCGTGGCTACCCGTGCCGCCTCGGGGGCAACCGTCGAAGGGGGCGGGGCGGCGGGGCCGACCTCGGCGGCTGCTTGCACCACGGCCCCCGTCTTCAGCTTCTTAGCAGGGGCGGGAAGCACGGCTCCCAGCCGGCGCTTCGACCTAAAAAAGGAACACGTGCACAATAATAAGCACGGATCCTTACCGACAAAAAGACAAAACAGACAACGGCTATAAAATCGACTTACCCCCTCGGAGCCCGGAGCTTCGACCCAGTGACCGTCGGGCTGGTCGAGCTCTCGAGCGCCACCCGCCTGTAGAGCGGGGGTCGAGGCGGCGCTCGGCGCCTTCTCTCGGGCAGAGGCCGGCGACGCCACCGTCGACTTTTTGCCGGCCCCCACCTGGCCGGCGGGCCCGGCGCCCGTACGCTCGACGTGGCAGGCTTCGGGGGCTCGCTCGATCGACCCTTCGGCGGCGGCGTCACCTTCGTCTTCTTGCCGGTCTCCGCCTGCGCCGGCGGGCCCGGTGCCCGTGCGCTCGACGCGGCGGGCGTCGGGGGCTCGCTCGATCGACCCCCCGACGAGGGTCGCGACGTCTGCGACCGAGTCTGCCGCGGCGCGACCGCGACTTCTTGTGAAGCCACGGGGCGCTCAGCCCGTGGCCTAGCTTCAACGGAAGGGGCCGACGTCGAGGTCGACCCCCCTCTCCACCAGTAGCAACGGCTGCCTGCTCAGGCGCCGTCTCCTCCTCCTCCTCATCCTCCTCGTCCTCGTCATCGTCCTCCTCCTCCGAGGGCGACAACTCCTCATCGAGGCCCAACCGCCTCTGTTGAGCCCAGCGCTGTTTCCTCAGCTCTCTCTCCCTAGTCTTCCTGGTCGTCTTCTCCTTGGCCTTGTCCTTGTCGGACTTCTGCTTCTCCGCGCGGAGGCGGTTCGCCTCTCTCGTGGCCCGGTCCTCCGGCACCGGCGGACGTGAACGTTTGTGGGACACATTCCCCTGCGGGACGTGAGACGGTTAGAGAACAAGCAGAAAAGACGGAAGGGGCGGGCACGAAGACTTTAACTGAAGGAATGGACCTTACCAGCTCAAAGAAGCCCTCGTCCGGCTTCATGGGGACCTTCGCGACGTTCTTGGGGTCGAACCCCCCCGCGAAGAAACGGCGGACGCGGCCAACCACCCGGTCCGGGGTCAGCTCTTCCTCGACGAAGCGGCAGCCCGATAGATCGACCCTCGGACCCATCTCGTCGAGGCGAAGGGGTCGAGCCATCAGCGGCAGGACCCGCCGTCGGTGGAACGCCGACGCAACAATCTCCGCGGTAAGGCCCCTCTCCTTCAGACGCCTGAGCGCGTCCAGGAAGCCCTTGAGGTGCTTCTGCTTGTCCGTCGGGACGCCGTACCTCCAGCGCTCGGGCTCGGCGTCGAGTGTCCTCTCGGTGTACGCCGGGAGCAGATCGTCGTCGTTCCTCAGGTAGAACCACCCGGAATGCCACCCGGAGTGGCTCGAGGACGGGTTCGCAGGAAGCCAAAGCTCCGGCCGCCTGACGAAGATGCTGCAGCCCCCGGCCCTGACCTTCCAACGGACACCCTTGCTGACCGAGGCGTTGAAGATGTTGGCCTTGAAGATGTGAAGCCACAGATCCCAATGGGGCTCGATCCCCAGATAACCCTCGCACACCGCCGCGAAGACCGCCGCCTGGCTGACGCCGTTGGGGGTGAGGTGCTGGAGCTCCACTTCGTAGTGGTAGAGGAGCGCACGCAGGAAGCGGCTGGGTGGGGCCCCCAGCCCCGCCCGGTGGAAGACCTCGAGCGACACCACGTACCCCTCCGGCGGGTTGGGCTCGGCGTGGTCCTGCGGCAGAGCTATCCACTCCGGCCTCTCCGTCGAGGTAACGGGCCGGAGAAGTCCACTCTCCACCAACCCCACCAGATACGACTCACGGACCGAGGAGGCGGGCCAGGCGTCGGCACCGAAGAGCTGGAAAGCGGCCATGGGGACGGTGGTTGGCTCGGATTTGGCGGCGGATGGTACGTTTCCTATCTTTCTCTTTCCCTCTCGCTCGCGCAGATTTCCTGCTCGTGGGACACCTAAGGCAGAGGCGGGGAGAAGAAGGCAAGGAAGGCGAAGGCAAGGAAGCGGGGAAGGCAAGTGCGTGGAAAAGGCACCAGACCCCTCACCTTCGCTATTTATACGCGGGAGGCCAACGGACGGATCCGGCAACAGGCAAGAGAATCTCCGCATTTAATTCGCCTGTACTTCCTTCCTCGTATTCCCTCCAGGATAAGGCGCCCCGTCCCATCGCCGCACTTCGCCCCGTAACCGCACTGTTGCGCCGAACGGACACCGCCTAAAAAGGCGCGCGGCCGGAAAGGTCATCTTCGAGGGTAAGGAATCTTGAGGCAGCGAGAGCTGGCCCTCGAAAGAGGGTTCGACAGCTACCCTCGAGTGCCCGAGGCCAGAAATGACCTCGGGTTAGGACCTCGGTCCACCCCCAAAATCTCGAGGGGATAAAGGACGGTCTACGAACAGGCTCGATAGCCCCCCTCGAGTGCTCGAGGCCTGACAGGGCCTCGGGTCGTCAACTGTAGTTCATTCCATGGCCTCGAAGGGGTAAAGGCTGGCCCGTCCGGGGGTTCGACAGCCTCCCTCGAGAGCTCCGGCACAGGTATGTCCCCAAGTTCAATACAACAACCACCTACTTTTCCCCTCGGCGGTCCACAAGGTAGGACTCCTCCTCCTGAGGATAGCGTCGGATGACGAACCATCCGTCAAATCTTGAGGGAGCGAAGGCTGGCCCTTACATAGGGTTCGACAGCCGCCCTCGAGTACCTGAGGTCAGGAAGGACCCATGGTTAATGGACTCCGGTCCACCCCCAAATCTTGAGGGAGCGAAGGCTGGCTCCACGAACGGAGTTCGATAGCCGCCCTCGAGTACACGAGTCAGGGATGTCCCGGTAGCTCGAGAACGAACTCTCGAGGCTTCTGGGACATATCCGAGGCATACCTAGGAACACCTAAGGATCCCTACGCTGGGAGGCATCGAGCCACCAACTCCTATCGAATGGGGTTGGCACCTTGGTGGTCCACATGGTCGTGCTTAGCGAGCCGTACGGCTTGCTTAACAATGAGAACGCCTCCGGGCCACTAGTCGATCCCTATCGAACGGGATCGAGTTCTCACTCGGATTTTTACCTGCACAGGGCACCATTTCTAATGGACTCATGCCCGAGAACAGCTCACCGAGGACTTCGGCCTCGTCCTAACGAGGATAGCACGATGCTCTTCACCCCACAATCCGAACGAAAGGATCCATGGGAAGGACGCTATGAGGTAGTGAAGGCCTAGCCATTCGAGGGCTCGAGGGTCCGACTACGCACGGCACCCCTCGACGAAAGAGGGTTGAAAACTCGTAACCTGGCAGACAGAGTCGACCTCTCGGGCGGGGCGCTCTGACTCCAGTGGTGCTCGAGGGAGCGAAGGCTGGCCCTCGGTAGGGTTCGACAGCCGCCCTCGAACACTTCTCTTTTCAGGAAAAGGAATGGAATCGACCCCTCGACAGGGTGCCACGTCTCCAGGTATCCTTTAAAGACCCCACTATACAACATATTTTAGCCCCCAGAGGAGTTCTTAATCACTCCTCTGGGGCCTCGGGGCTACCCCCGCGGGGTGCGCTCGCGCGCACCCCACGGAGAATCGGATTTCTCACTAACCCTGCAGGCCAAGGACAAAACCTCTGGGCAATCCTTACTCCCTCTGAGAAACGCGTATCATAGCCCCCAGAGGAGTTCTAAATCACTCCTCTGGGGCCTCGGGGGCTACTGTCGGGTACGAAGGTAAGGGGTACCCTAAACCCTTCGATAAATTAACGCTAAGCATAGCAACCATTTTTAAGGCAAGGACCAGCCCAATACTCGGTAAGATGCGGCCCATCAATCGAGGGCCCCCTCTGCACCAACTACGGCAACAAGCCATGGGCCGGCTCCACCTCGACGACGGACGAGGGGTCGAACGAACGACCCCCGGCTCCACCTCGACGACGGACGAGGGGTCGAGCGAACGACCCCCGGCTCCACCTCGACGACGGACGAGGGGTCGAACGAACGACCCCCCGACCTCCACCTCGACTTCGACCTCTCCAACCCCGTCGACGCCTCGACCTCCCCCTCGACCAAGGGTCAAGCAGACGACCCTCGGACGAGGGGCTCGATTAACCCAACTACTCCGGCATGGGTAAAAGTGAACCCACCTAACGACATGGGCGCCCGCGTCCGCTGTCAAATCCGCCAACTCCCCGTCCAGTCCCCGATTCCCGTCAACTGTGCCGCCACTGCTGCCACTAGCGCGAGTACGGACTCCAACAGTACCCCTCGGAAAGTAAACAGTGCGACCCTCGACGAAGACTTCGGGAAACGCGATGGAGTCACACAGGGCTCGACCCCCTCCCTCGACCGGGGGGACTCGACCCCCTCCTCTTCAACAACTCCGGTACGGAAGACGTCCCGTCCGCCCCGTCCCGCTTCGGCCGTGGGACTCATGCCCGCCTGCGGACACTGCACGGCGACGACTTCTACTGCCGCCACGACCAGGGACGCCTGAAGGACGGAAGGCCATGCCGCGACAGTGCTCAATGCCTCTCCGCCAACACTGTGCCACGAATACGCCGCCCATACTACTACTGTTAGGACCCTGTACCCTCGGGTCTCCCCTTGGTCTATAAAAGGGGACGCCGAGGTAGAGTCAGGGGGGGCTTTTTTCCGATTTCGGACGACTTCCGAGGACTCTGGAGATTGGCTCCTACTTCTTCGGGAACCCTAGTCCACACCACACACACAACCGCCACTCGATCGACCCCTTGGGTGGCCGACTCCGTGTAACACAGCTTGTACCCCCCCTGTACGAGCACGCTTTGGGTGCGAGATAATACAAGTCATCCTCCCCCCGCTGGACGTAGGGCCTTCCTTGCCCGAACCAGGATAAATCTTGTGTCCATCTTGCATCACGTCTGAGAGAGGGAGCACGCGATATACAAATTTACTCGTTGGTGGTCTTGACCCCCGGGTCATAACACCGACACTCAAATTTCTACAACAACTATCAGAAATAAAAACGGACTAACTAGTTCATAGTTAGTTCTGACACCTTTTGGTAGGTTTAGTCCCACATCACTAATTAATGGTGAGGGAGCACGACTTTTGGTTTGAGTTAAACCCAGGTATGTTGTGGGCTCCTATGGACTAGGACCCAAGAGAAGCCGGCTCATGTGTATAATAAGTTGATCCAAATTTTGCTACGCAACACCTTTCTTTCGGTACTCGACAACCTTACTTGTTGGCAGCGAGACAGAGGACCAATTCCTCTTAATAAGTGTCCTAAAAAACGAAAACACTCATAGGTGGCCAATGCTGCAATGCATGGTCAATTGGTCATTCATTTGTTCCCTAGAAAAGGGAAGGCTCAGAGCTGAGGTAACAATCGTAGCTAGCTAGTGCTCCAACTTATCATGATGAAATGTTCAGTATATTAGCTTGAACAAGCTTATTGGAACGAGCAAGGCATGATAAGTTAACAATTCCATTAAAAAATTGTCTCCTATATTTTAGATGCATGTTCTTTCTTTCTTTCTTTCTTTCTTTCTTTCTTTCTTGGTTGTTGTGTTAAGCCAACAAGCAATTTTGTCATTGTTTGGTTATAGCCGCTCCCATAAAAAAAACAAATTTCCTGATCTTAACATTAGCAAGAAGAAATAATGTCTCTTTGTTCCAGAATAGAAGTCATTATCGTTTCCAAAAAGTCAATTTTTCTAAATTGATGGATTTTAATCCCATTAGATCATGGATATGGATTAAAATTATTACTTATGGGTATGTTAATGGGCAAAAAGCCATGCCCATATGATTTGCAGGTGTGGGCGTGGTATTATATCACCCGACCCCGCAAACTCATGTGCATATGTATACCTAATTTGCATGAGAGTTAGACATATGCACCTCTAAATTTATGATATACATATGTTTAAATCTCTTATATATCAACAAGTTTATACATATTTTGTAAATTCATGTACATATGTTTTGCATACATTTACATCTCTTATATATCTATAAAATTGTGACTAAAGATTAATAATATCATGCAATCTTACGTATATTTTCCCGGCTATAGACAACCCATGGATACCCAAAATCCGTATGGCATAGACATGGACACAAAGTTATACTCATACATGAGTATGGGTTTTTTAATGGGTACAATTTATTTTAATAGGCATGGGAATGGTTGGGCAATACTGATCGGGTATAAATCCATTGCTATCTTTTGATCGGGTATAAATCCATTGCTATCTTTAGTTGCTACTATGCTAGTGAGGCCTACAGGTCGGTCCTGAGTCCTGACGCCTTCAGCGCCCACGGCGCGGTATCCTTTCTGCGAGAAGAGTCCTAGCAAGAAATTGGACACTCTGAACTCTGAAGGGGAACGAGGCGGGCTCCTCGCTTGCCGCCGCGGGGTTCATCTTGCATTTGCATGTCATGTTGTCGTCGTGCTTCAGGTGTGGTTTCACAATCTTCTCCTGTAGGCACAGACAAGATTGATAAGAACCCTTCTTTGGAATGACTGGCAGTGAAAGTGTTTACCTTGAACTCATCGAATGGACAGAAATCTTTGTTGCCGCACCCCTGCATACATAACGATACATCAGGGACAGTGGCGGATCTAGAAAAAAAAATAGAAGGGGATGGGCCAAAAAAAGCTAGACTAATTTCAACCAGGCGGAGCTCCGTTTTACCCCGAACGCCTTGCTTCAGGCGATGGAGATGGCCAGCGACGATTTGCGTGAGCTGCCTGTTGATGGGGACGCGCCTGTATTCACTCCGCCGACCTCTGATGATGACGAGGGGACTCATTCTGTCCAGGAGAGGCTGGAGATGGAGGTCTGTCTCCCTCTGCAAACCCCACTGCTGCGCACCAGGCCAAGGCTCCGGCGCGCGCGAACACCAGTTTCCATCCAATCGCTGCGAAGGAGTGGACGGATTGCGGCTAGGCCAAGAGCGGCTAACGCGACGGTGCAGGCTCATAACATCCTGCTTAAAAAACTCGGGGTCATAGTTTCTGAAAGCACCACAGATGCTGAGGTGGGCAAAAAGTTCAAGGCGGCTTTCAGCGGTAACCTCTCTGAGAGGAAGAAGGAAGCAATGCAAATCCTGCTCAAAGGAAATCTCGACATGGCGGCCCTGGAGCTGGACATTTCCGGCCTGGAGGGAGAGCTGGCCTGATGTGCCGCCCCTGTTTCCCTGCGCACCTTTAGTTTTCAATGTCGAACAATACGTCCTGTTTCGTGTGGAACGTGCGGGCCTTAATGACCGTGCTAGGCGCAATCGGGTGCGGGATCTGTTAGATGTGCACAGGCCGTCTCTGGTCTGTTTGCAGGAGACAAAAATCTCCAACTTCTGTAATAGGTTGGCTTCTGAAACTCTAGGAACCAGTTTCGATTACGCTGTTTTGCCTTCGGTGGGTGCTTCTGGAGGCGTCCTGCTCGCGTGGCTCGCTGAGCGCTGGGCAGTCTCGGACGTGGTGGTGGCTGATTTCTCCATCTCGGCAACCCTGGGTGAGGCTGAGATGTCGGGGCTGACTGTGACGCCCTGGAAGTTGACTGTGGTCTATGGTCCACAAGGCGATGCGGACAAGGTGAGGTTCCTTGATGAGCTCAGGACCATCCATAGCTCGTTTCAGGGGCCTTGGCTGGTATGCGGTGACTTTAATATGATCTACAAAGCGCAAGACAAAAGCAGCGATCGGTTGGACAACGCCTGGATAGGATGTTTGGAACCGTTGGGTGGTTTGCCAGGTTCCCACATCACTTGCTTAAGCCTCTTTCCACTGATGCCTCTGATCACTGTCCGTTGGTGTTACAGCTCCATGCTTTTGACGGCATTAGGAAGCGTTTCCGTTTCGAATCCATCTGGACGAAATTCCCTAGATTCTCTGAGGTGCTCTCTCAGGCCTGGAATGTTGAGGCCCCGCAAACGGACCCTTTCCGTACCCTCGACATCAAGTTCAGAAACGTTGCAAAAGAACTAACCAGGTGGAGTTGCTCCAAAGTTGGCAGCATCCGCCTGCAGCTTACCTTGGTAAGAGAGGCCATCCTTTGCTTAGATCAGGAGCAAGAGCGGAGGAATCTTGAACAATGGGAACTTGAATTGCGTCAGGCTTTGAAAGTGAGAGTGTTGGGCTTAGCCTCGATGTCCCGTACTATCATCCGACAGAAATCAAGGCAGCTCTTTCTGGCGGAAGGGGACGCGAACACTAGATTTTACCACCTGCAAGCCTGTCACCGGCGGCGAAGGGGTAGAATTGAATCTCTGAATGTGCAGGGGACTCAGGTGGTCCAAGACGAGCACATGGCTGATGCTCTCTTTCAGTTCTATAATGGACTGTTGGGAACTGATTTCGTCAGATCTAGGAGGTTTGATCTAAACACCTTGGGACTGCCAACAGTTGACCTTTCGGAGCTGGATGTTTTATTCTGTGAAGAGGAGGTTTGGACAGTGATCAAGGAGCTTCCTAATGATAAGGCGCCTGGCCCTGACGGCTTTACGGGAAGATTCTACAAGCTAGATTGGGGTACAATTAAAGTTGATATCATGAACGCCATGAATGCCTTTTGGGCACAAGATTCGATAAGCTTTAGTCATCTTAACGGTGCCTATATGATACTGCTAAAGAAAAAAGATGTACCAGCAGTCATTGGTGATTACCGACCGATCAGCCTTGTCCATAGCTTCGCCAAGCTCGTAACCAAGTGTATGGCAAGACGCCTCGCCAAGGTCCTGGACCAGCTTGTCTTGGCGAATCAAAGCGCGTTCATCCAAGGGCGATGTATCCATGACAACTTCAGGAATGTGCAGGTGGCTTGCAAAGCAATTTATCGAAGAGGTCTGCCATGTGTGTTGCTTAAGATTGACATTGCTAAAGCCTTCGACACCGTGGCCTGGACGTTCCTAATAGAGGTCCTTCAACACTTGGGGTTCGGAAAGCGCTGGAGGAACTGGATTTCGGTTTTGCTTTCGACGTCCAACACAAAGATCATGTTAAACGGCAAGCCTGGTCGTCGAATCTGCCATGCTAGGGGGTTGAGGCAGGGTGACCCCCTTTCACCGATGTTATTCGTGCTTGTGATGGAAGTGTTAAACCGGCTGCTTGGGTGGATGGAATTAAGAAGCTTGCTTACGCCAATTTCGGGACTGGTGGGGCCGCGTGCGAGTCTGTACGCCGATGACCTCGTCCTATTCGTTAATCCATCAGAGGCGGACCTGGCAGTGGTGCGCGCAGCTCTCAACATCTTCGGTCTGGCCTCAGGATTGATCACCAATTTGGACAAAAGCATTGCGCTTCCTGTGCGCTGCGGCGCTGAACACATCTCTCGAGTGCAGGATATTCTTTCATGTCGTGTTGAGGACTTCCCTTGCCGCTACCTGGGGATCCCCCTCTCTATCTTCAAGCTTCGGAGGGTTGATGAACAGCCACTTATCGACAAAATTGCAGCGCGGATCCCTGCTTGGAAGGGGAACCTGCTTACCATGGCAGGAAGAACCGCCCTGGTCAAAGCCACCATGTCGGCGATACCAGTCCATACCTCCGTCGCTCTGTGCTTGTCCCCCTGGGCGATTGACACCATCGACAGGTTGCGGCGCGGCTTCATATGGGCTGGGGCGGACAAGGTTTCTGGTGGTCGCTGCAGAGTCTCCTGGGCTACCGTCTGCCGTCCAAAGGAGCTCGGAGGGTTGGGGGTTTCTGACCTGCGGCGGGTTGGGGTGGCACTGAGAACAAGATGGGTCTGGATGGATCGGCTGCAGGGCCGTCACCCGCATACTAACGAGCGGGCGGTGTTGGCCCTTTTCCAAGCAGCGACGTCCTTCATTCTGGGTGACGGCAAGTCCATCTTCTTCTGGACAGATGCATGGCTCTCAGGAAGGAGCATTCAAGCTCTCGCGCCCACCATCTTCGCGGCTGTTAGGCCAAGGAAGCTCAAGACAACGGTAGCTGCAGCTTTGGCTGACAATGAATGGGTAAGACAGATTGACAGTCCGGTAACCCTACAGTTAACAGTGGAAATCGCCACCATATGTGACTTGTTGGACGCTGTGACGCTGACGGAGCAACCAGATGCCTTTGTATGGCGCTTCTCAGTTGATCAATGCTACTCGGCGGCCTCTGCATATGCCGTGATGTTCTTTGGATCGGCCCAGAGACTAGGGGCGCGTCTCATCTGGAAAACACAGGCGCCGCCCAGAGTGCGCTTCTTCTTCTGGTTACTGATGCATGGCCGATGCTGGACGGCTCACCGGAGGTGGAGACATGGGTTGCAGGCCACCAACGTCTGCGTAATTTGCGATCAGGCGGTTGAAACTATCGATCATATAATTCTGGGAAGTGTCTTTAGTAGGCAAGTTTGGTGTTTCTGCTTAGCTTGGGCTGGCTTGCAATCTTTCGTCACCCCAAGGGAAGAACCGGTGATTCAATGGTGGATAGCGCAGCGGAAGCGTGTTCCAAAACCTCTCCGTAAGGGTTTCGAGTCTTTCTTTCTGACTAGCTGGCTGTTGTGGAAAGAGAGGAATGCCAGAACATTCGGCAACATTGCGTCATCGCCACAGCAGCTTGCTGTGTCTGTCCGAGATGAAGTAACGGCTTGGTGCTCCGCTGGGTTCAGGCAGTTGCGTCTGCTGATATCCTCCGTCTAGCTGCTCCGGCCTGTGTGTTGAGTTTGGCTTTGGTCGTCGTCTTGCTTGTGTTCTCTCTTCTTTTGGGCTGCTCTGGTTTGGTAACTTGGGTTACCGTTCTTCTAAGTTGTACCTGTAAAACTCTCTTTCTGCTTAATGCAATACGCGCCTATGGCATGTTCTAGAAAAAATAGACTCATCTTCAACCTTTATTCAGCAGCTCCAGCCTCTCCCTCCCTCCTATCAATGGTAGAAAAAATCATGGAGGACTAGAGGGGCTTCAATGGCGCTGCCAGGGTAGGGGTGCTTGAGCCCCAGCAACCCCCTGGCAGATCCACCACTAAGGGAGGGAACTTAACGTTATTAGTCAAACACAAACTTACAGAGGACCCGACTCTGTATCATACAATGCGCTAAGCTTGACATATGCAAAATGTTTAGTTCAGCAACGACAGAGCCTTTTAGTCCCAAGCAAGTTGGGTTAGGCCAAGCCATCTATTTCTACAAATGGAACATAGGAAGCAGACCATCTGCTGATTTCCAGGACTTATTTGAGATTGTGTTTGCCCATCCCTCTGGTCCAAGTATCTAAAGCCCAAAAATATTTATTTCGGTAGGTGTACCTCTAGCGAGACACAGAGTTCAAATTGCATTGACAGGAGGTATAAACAAGAAATATCTGCAGCACATAAATCAATACTTATCATGCTAACATCTTTTAGGTTGAAACCATCAAAATATTTGACTTCATGAGACCCCTCTCAGTCATAAAATTTAGGGGAGTAAGAGAGGGGTTAACAGATTTAGTTATATCCTGGTGGCAGGGTGGAACAAATAGATGAAGAGAAATACTAGAAGGGAAGTTATTAGTCTTACAGGCATTGAAACTGGGGCTTCATTGTGTAGAACTTGAATGAAGTATGAGTTGTTTTGGCCTCCAAAGATTGTGCTGTCATCTGAAATTTTGCTTGGGCATTGGTACAAAACCAGCATGTTGTTACCAGCAAAAGGCGCAACAACACTGCCCTTCCAGTTTCTTCCATGTGGCGGCAAAGGGGGTAGGTCCAAAGCTTCCTCCCTCTGTATCTTCTCAAAGTCTAGGCAGTCAATAGTTCAAAAAAATGAGTTAATTAAAAGTATGTAAACACGAGTCAAATGAGTCATCAATCGTGTCAATATATAATTCACAAGAAGAATTTCATGAACAGGACTAAGCGAATAGGTGGAAAGTCGAAACATACCTGGACCTTCAAGGAAAAGACCAAGAAGGCAGCTAAAAGGAACAACAGATCCTGCATGTGCAAATAGGAGCCTTGCCTTTTCATAGGTACCATCAGGGCCGTTTTCTACAATATCAGGGATTATGTAGCTATCTTGCCAAGAAGCACATACTAACAATCAGAATTAGTTTGCTGAAATCACAGAATACAGCTACCTTCTCTAGCTATGATTGCTTCTTCCATTGACTGGACAACATCCTTGAGCAATGGCAGTCCCATCCTGTAGTTAATTGACTCACCATAGCCTTTTAGAACAAAACTCTGCAAATCATCTGTCCACTCTAGAAAACGAACCTGAACAGCACATTTTCTAAATTAATTAAACAGAAGCAAGGAAAGTCAAAAGCATTAAGAAAATGCGTCACTTGAAAGTATGTAAACACAAGTCAGAAAGCACAATAACAGATTGCTTAAGAAAGAACGCTAAACCTAAGGTGCCTGTCAGAAACTTGCCATACATTCTGTTCACACACATTTTTTATGCATTCCCGAATTCACAGATTGGATCCAATAGAGTTTTCTCTCTACCAACCAAACAATTAGTGTAACAACAAATTCAAGTCGAGGAATGACCGAATGAGAATATTTCACTGTCTACCAAACGGGGAGGTTCAATTGCATGGATAGCTTGAGCTGCATAAACTGCTTGACTAAGTACTTTGAACAGAACCAAATAACTCAAGAATATGCAACTACTAAAAACATATAAAGATCATATATATTTTCCAAAGCATAATAACCAACACCACCTCACGAAGGTGATACATTTTTTGAAAATGCAGTAAACTTTACATATTAGAAAATTCAAGGCCTAATATCTATGCAACTGTTATGTCGGGCTTAGCACCAGGCCCGTTCGTGAGCGCCATGCCCGTTAGTGGGCTGATTATTTATTTAAATATTTTGTTAAAATAGTTTAGTTATTTCCCTAAATTAGGATCTTATATGCTATATATTTGTAACGTTGGTTGAGGAATAATTAAGCACAAGCAATCTATTATTGCTCGGCTCCGAAACCCTAGCCCTCGTTCCCCGCGTCCTAACCACGGAGCTATTTGATCGCCGAGCGCCTCGACGACCAGCCCCTCACCCCTGCAATCTTCGTCAGACATCCATTAGGATCCGTAATCCTATCAATCTGGTATCAGATATCAATCTGATATCAATCTCTGGTTCGATCATGTCCGGCTCTCCTCCAACTTCCACCCGTCCGCCGCGGCCACAACCCCACCCACCGCTCCCTCAGGCATCAAGCGCGTTGTTGCCCTATGCATCGGGCGCACCGGCGGCAGGTGCGCTGGCGTCCTCAGGGGCGATCGCACCCTCGGCCTCGACACCGTCGTCCTCCGCTGCCCTCGTCCTCACCCGGAGCAGATGACGACAGTAATCCTGGAGTTAGGGCAGGCATCAGGGCCTTCCTCCTCAGGCCCTATGCGCCCCTACCACAACCCCTACCGCCGCCCCTGTCGCAACCCCCTCCACCACCACAGCAGCTCCCACCGCCACCACCATTGGCCGCGACCGCGGCACCGTACCACTACGGGATGCCCCATGATGGGAAGGCGACGACCTCGTTCGAGGCTGCGCTTCCACCGTCCCAGGGCATCCCCATCCAGTAGATCAAGTTCCCGTCGTCGCCTTCGTTGCTCCCGGCTTGGCTCACGGGTTCGACGAAACCCATCTACACGGCGACCAGCAACCAGTGGTACCTGCCGCCGCTCCCGACCACCGGGGCTGTCATGGCACATGGCGGCGTTCCGGCCTCGAGCGTCCTCTCCGGTGAGGTGGATGGACCCTTATTCCATGACGACAGTCTGATGCCAACGCTTTCCGCCGCGCCACCCTCCCTAGACAGCATGGGCGTGGCAGGACCCGCCGCCACCAAAGTTCTACAAGTTGGAGTTCCACCTACGACGGCTCCGTTGACCCTAGCTCGACTAGCGTGACCAGTTCCTTTGGGGTCAGCGCACGCTCGCCTCTCGCCTCTGACTGTACCTGGCTCACCTATCATCTCGGGGGGCGGCCTAGACTTGGTACTACGCCCTCGAGCGGGACGAGAGCATGCCACCGTGGGAACGCTTCAAGGAGCTTTGTAATCTTCGTTTCGGACCCACGATTCATGGCTCCTGGTTAGCCGAGCTTGGCCGGCTTCCCTTCTTGTCAACGGTCCAGGACAACTCCGACTGCTTCATCACCATCTTGTGTCATGCCCGCAATCTATTATCCCCCAAACGACGGACCTGTTTGTTTGGGGTCTTCGAACACATCAAGGTGGATGTCGAGCTGCGTGAGCCTCCGGACCTTCAGACTGCTATGCACCTTGCTCGGGCCTTTGAGCGCCGAGCAACTGCCTGCAGCCAGCTGCAAACCCCTTCGTGTCGCCTTCCTTTCCACGTCTGGGTCTGTCGTCAGTCTGATGCCAACGCTTTCCGCCGCGCCACCTTCGCTAGACAGCATGACCCTTATTCCATGACGACAGTCTGATGCCAACGCTTTCCGCCGCACCACCCTCGCTAGACAGCATGGGCGTGGCAGGACCCGCCGCCACCAAAGTTCTACAAGTTGGAGATCCACCTACGACGGCTCCGTTGACCCTGGCTCGACTAGCGTGACCAGTTCTTTCGGGGTCAGCGCACGCTCGCCTCTCGCCTCTGACTGTACCTGGCTCACCTATCATCTCCGGGGGGCGGCCCAGACTTGGTATTACGCCCTCGAGCAGGACGAGAGCATGCCACCGTGGGAACGCTTCAAGGAGCTTTGTAATCTTCGTTTCGAACCCACGATTCATGGCTCCTGGTTGGCCGAGCTTGGCCGGCTTCCCTTCTTGTCAACAGTCCAGGACAACTCCGACTGCTTCACCACCATCTTGTGTCATGCCCGCAATCTATCATCCCCCAAACGACGGACCTGTTTGTTTGGGGTCTTCGAACACATCAAGGTGGATGTCGAGCTGTGTGAGCCTCAGGACCTTCAGACTGCTATGCACCTTGCTCGGGCCTTTGAGCACCGAGCAACTGCCATGCAGCCAGCTGCAAACCCCTTCGTGTCGCCTTCCCTTCCACGTCTGGGTCTGTCGTCGCCGCGCCACCCGATTCCGGGTCCCTTGGTGACTACAGGCGCTACACTGACTGTTTTCGCGCCAATACCCGCTCCAGCTCCCTCGTTTCGTCGTCTCACACTGGATCAACTGTTGGAGCGCTGTCACCAAGGGCTTTGTTATAATTGTGACGAGCCCTACATCCGCGGCCACCAGTGTTAGCGGTTGTTCTACTTGGAGTCGACCGACTTCCTCGATGAGAATACCAGCTGCGGTGGCGACTAATGCAGTGTTCCAGCATGAGCCCGGTGTTGGTTAACGATGCTTCTCTTAGGTTTAAGCTCAAGGACGAGTTGTTTCTCCAGGCGGGGAGAGATGTTATGTCGGGCTCAGCACCAGACATGTTAGTGGGCGCCAGGCTCGTTAGTGGGCTGATTATTTATTTATATATTTTCTTAAAATAGTTTAGTTATTTTCCTAAATTAGGATCTTATAGGCTATATATTTGTAACATTGGTTGACGAATAATTAAGCAAAAACAATCTATTATTGCTCGGCTTCCTTTAGGGAGCCCGTTTCCCGAAACCCTTGCCCTCGCTCCCCGCACTCTAACCACAGAACTATTTGATCGTTGTCAGCCTTGACAACCAGCCCCTCACCCCTACAACCTTCGTCAGACATTCGGTAGGATCCATAATCCTATCAGAAGCATTTCACTGCACCAAGCACAAAAGGGAAAAAGTTGTCATTACAGACAAAATAAACAAGAAATTTCAACCATAAAGCATGAAGCTATAGATGTCTTGAGGTAAACTACCTCCGCTTCATTGAAAAGTCCACATGCTTGATTGGTTATATTCAACAAAGATGCTTCCTGCATTTAAAACATTCAAAAATTATTTACATCAAACTCTAGAGCCTAAAGGTAGGTATCTTCGAAAACAGCATATATCACCAGGTCCTTGTTCCATGCTTCACTCTTTACCTGCTTACAAAGAAACCAGAGGGAAGAAATATCCTGAGTTGTAAATTTTAGATGATAACGATTGACAAGTGCAGCTGTGACATGCTCTAGAATTGGTTTCTTTTGCTTCTCTACATCAGGCTCCTTCCTTTTCTTGTATTCCTGGAAATGGTCCCAAAGTTAATGTTCTTTATTCAGCTACAATAATATGTAGCTTACTATACTGATAGACTTAATTTCCAAGTTATAAAAAAGGAGAAACACATGAACATGAGTGCATAGCCCTTCTAAAACAGAAAGGGGAGAAAACCTGGTGAGGGCAACCTAATAAGCTGTAAAGGTGAAACAGAAGAGTGGATGCATTGTATGAAACAGATGAAGTAACTAGCACATATATGAGGAATGAAATTGTTTAATAACTACTAAATAGAACACATGGTTGCACCATTTGGCATTGCTACCATCAATTTATCTTTTGTTACCGATATTCTACAAGGCTTGATCAGAGTAGGATACTTCAGAAGTTCAGATATCAAATTTTCAGAAAAAAGAATAAACAAGACAAAGGTATATGCTAGAATTAAAAAAAATCGTTACATTAGCACATCTGCCAATGTTTTTTTTTTCTCTTATTCTTTGTATAAAATGTTTGTGCTACCATAAATATTACCTTGTATGTCACACAGCTGTCAAAGAATCTCAGACAAGTATCACTTGCACGACTCTCACTCAGAACAGAAAAGGCACGGTTCTTCCCTTGTCCAAGCTTTCCTTTCCCAGAAAGTAGTCCCAAACCAAATGCCACTGCACTAGCTGATGCTCGAGGAACCTGCATTTTGAAACATAGTTAATCTGCTGCAAGCATAGAAATTGATGACCGTAGTTGTGTGTCTGCATCATTATGGAATAATTTTGCTGGTTCACCTATTCTTGTGAGTAATCAGATTTGACTTTGTTGTAAATTATTAATATTTCCATAATGTGACATACTCCCTCCGTCCCAAAAATAGTGTCGCTATGGGAATCGTGCTGGTCAAACTTTCTCAATTTTGACTAGATTTATAGAAAATACGTGTAACATTTATATCTCCAAATAAGTTTATTATAAAAGTATATTCAAAGATCTACCTAATGATACTAATTATATACCATAAATATTAATATTTTGTTAAATATAGTTGGTCAAAGTAAAAAACTGTTGACTTTTTGGGAAGCGAGAACGACTCTTTTTTTGGGAAAGAGACAGTATTACTATACTAGTAAGAATCATTTATCCTTGTGAAAATGAAAAGAAGGCTCATGATATATTGCCATATTCGATGCGAGAATATACACAGAAATACATTAAAAAAGCTATGCCGAAGCTGACCTGAGTTGCTCTTATTGAATATACATCAGGGTGATATTCGTCATCAAATAGATCTTGAAACCTCTCCCTCACTCTGGTAGATAAATTGTAAAGCTCCTCTTCACCTTCACCAAACAGCTCACCACCTTTAGTCCTACCCTTCCAACGCGATTCCCAGCCTTTCATCCAGGATGGAATTTTCTTCAGAGAGTCAGTATCAAGGCCCTGGTTTGCCTCTTTCATAAGGGCTTCCAGTCGAACTGCCAATCTATCCAGCTCCTTGATTCGCTTCTTGGTAGGATCTCGAGTCCCATGTCTCGCCTAGTAAAAGATAAATAGATAATATCAGGTTACCACGTAAATATGCAATCCTTTCTGAGCTATATAATTTTATTCCGTAATATCTCAAAAATATAAATAGTCTGTCCATTACACATTAGGGTTTTCTAAATTCAAAACAGAGCTTAGCACCATATAGTCATATTATGAAAAAAAAATAGTTACACTATTTCCCTCAAAACAAACTGAACCAACATGAAATCATGAACATGTATGGATGTATGAATGCACTGGAGAACTGGGTAGCGAAAAAAGCAGTATAATGTGCGGAAGCAGACTTACCACTAGATTGAGGTGAACGACACGGCACCCGTCTGGGACTGACGGCATAGGGATGGCACTACTGAACTCTCTGGCCACATCGTACCTGGACATCACCAGGGAGAAATGGTGAGAGCGGAGATTTAAGTGTGGTAGTATCATTCAGATCATCTCTAGATAGAAATCCTCTGTTCCTAATACCTGTAAAACACACACTGTTCCTAAAAATTACCATAAGATCACAAGTACTACGTTACACCTGATATAGTCAAACACTATGTACAAGTTACCACAGATCCATTACCTTACTACATGCTAGAACTAGAATGTGTGTGTGATTACAATTAGACAGAAAACCATATCTCATCCATCGGAAATTTAGCTCAGTCGAGAGAGGGAGAGCAAACCGTAGGGGTGGCAGTTCATCTGTCCTACCCAACACCGGCAAGCCTCTCGACCCCCAAAATTCCAACGCCATGGAGATGCATACCACCCGAATCACACTACCGCAGCACGCCACCGACCCACAGCAGTGAACAAGTTCAGATCAGCGGGCAGAGAGCCTCGAGCGGCAGCACACCTGGTGACGGTGGAGAGGTGGCGACGGACGTCGAACTTGTCCGCCCCGTCCGCGCTAGGGAAGGGAGCGGCGGCGAGGAGCGAGGCGGCGAGGAGGAACAGCAGCTGGGGGAGAGGCAGCGGCGCGCGCGGAGCAGCCATGTCCATGGCGAATTCGCTCTGCATACCCTTTCTTTCCAGGTGAGAAAAGCGCGGTTGGGTTTGGGTTGGGTGCCTTTGGTGGGATGTTTTGGCGGGCGGTGGCGCGTGGACGTGACATGGCGTTGGCGACACGTCCCCTCGGGCATCTGGACGCTCCAATTCGTGTGTGTCAGTCGCGCTGGACGGCCGCGATGCAGCGGAGGATGGCGTGTTGTGGTGCCCGTGTGACGCGAGGCTGCCACGTGATATGTATGTTCTCTCGCTCACGTGGCTGGACAGTCGTGCTTCTATCTCATGAAGTTAAGTCAATCAGAATGTCAAGTTTGATCAAACTAATCGGAGTTATTAAAACCCACTTGAGTCTACTCGCATTATAAAAATTAGGCATCCGTGTCTCCTCCGCGCGGCGATAAATGGCCCTCGCTTGTTTTTCTCAAAGGCCTTTTGAGTTGCAATGAATTAACCTGCAATCCACTTTCTTTCCCGAGAACGATAACCGGATTCTATTATTTTTCAATAAAACCCCTAAATTCAATTTTATTTCGATGCAAAGGGGAAAATTCTGGAATATTCCTTCTTGTTAGCTTATTTGAATTAGATGACGGTGATGCATGCTATTTGATATTTCTTATTGTTGTTTAGGTTGTTTGTCTCTACACTTCAGTTGATCAATTACGTGTTAATTTTGGAGTTCTATTCAAATGAGATAGGCAGCATTTTCTTCCATACATTCGTGCTCCTCATGCTTCTGTTACTGAAACTAGCAGTTTGCCTCCAGACTAAATTACTGAAATCATTCTTCTTTGTTTGTTACAATAGAGATGATCATACTAAAGGCCCTCAGAAAGTTAGGCGGTGCTGCCAATGGTTAGTCTGTCGGGTCGAAACAGAAGTTGGGCCCCTCTCTCACTGAAGCTACAGACCTGGAGGTCAGTGCCCCTCTTTTTTTTTATCTCTCGTGTTTTTGCTTGATGTGCTCATGTCCTGCGCTTGTGAGTGGAATTACCATTGCAGCAGGTGTTCGATGCTTCTAGTAATCTCGATGAGCTGAGCCCAAGAAAAATGTCAGGCTATTTGATTACTCTTGCTACTAAATCTGGTGTTTGTGGATTTATGATAAATCTGAATTCTTACACATATGACACATAGTTTCCTGTTTTTTTTTTCGTGCTAGGAGATTGATTAGTAGCTTACTGAATTCAGACGTATTTTGGTCAGGGGAAGCAAATAGTATTTTACATGGATATATATTGTTTGGACAGTAGCTTACTGAACATGTTGGTTGCCAGAAGTATAGCGGTAGGTTGTCAAAAGTATAGCTTATGGATCAGATATGCCAGAAAATTAAGCAAGCCGATGGAACAAAGTCTGCGGAATATGTGAAGCTCTCTAAACTTTAGCATTCTTTGCAGGTTCGCTGTTTGATTGGCTTGGATTTTTTGGGTTGCAAGTACAGTACTCTTGGATGGAAAAACTACCACTCACATCTAGGAGCTTGGTAAGTGGTAGGAGATCCTTATGATCGTGGGCTGTTTTTATATGACTATTGTCATAGCGCCTACATGGTTGTTTGAATCTACTTCATGGTTCCTCGAGAAACCCCAACAAATCAAAATATTGTCATCGTGTTGCCTTTTGTAACATGTATCAAGAAATATTGTCATTGTGTTGCTTTTATATGCTAATGTTCGTGATTGTAATGTGTTTAATATAATATCTCAGAGGTAACACATGAAGACTTCCCTCAAGTGTGTACTTACTTTTATTTTTTTAGTAATTGCAGGGCGCCCGAAGGGTGCCTTATGTTATAGTTATTATGAAAAACTATAAATCAGTCGAGTTCAATGGATTTTAACTTAGTCGAAACTATAAAGTATGTCATCTGTCCTCCAATGTGTGTCGTTTTAGACCTTGTTTGCATGATCGTTTCGGTGCTCATAAGCCAGTTAATGATATTTTTGCTTGTTTTGTTGTGAGAAAAAACACTGTTTCGGTGGCTGATAAGTCACGCGAACAGGGCATTAGCTTTCTTAGAAGTGTACAGAAGATTCTTTGTACCTGGACTTAATTAATGTACAAATTCATAGAAGATTGTGTGTACCTCGACACCCAAGCTATCTCCTAGAACGACAGATAAAGGGGGGCAGAGGGAGTACATTCTAAGAACAAAGGGGTAAGAAAATCAAGATCCCCATGGTATTACTCTTCTTGTGTTCCGTGTGCCGACAAGTCTTTTGACAGAGGAAAACTTAAGCAGATTTGTCTCTTAAAAAACTCAAGCCTCTTTGCGATTAGGTTAACATCGACTATCAATTTTGTGCATGACCCCCTGACCTAAAAACAAATCGACTCAAATTTCTACAAGAATTATCGAAAGTAAAAACAGACTAACTAGTTCATAGTTAGTTGTGGCACATTTCTCCCGTTCCTCGGCAACAATACCGTTCCTCGACAACAATAGTTGTTGGTAGCGAGACAGAGGACCAATCCCTCTCAAGTGTTCTAAAACAAAAAAAAACAAAAACATTTCTCATAGGTTAAACATAGTTGTGAAATACTACTATGTTTGGTATAATCCTCAATTGATTCAACAGTTGTGAAATAGCATTTTCTTTTGAGATAATTCTCAAATAATTTAACATCACCAACGGAGGAGGTTTTCCACATGGACAACACGAGAAAGATACACAAACATATTTTTGCTTTTAAAAATATGGAGTACATCCACAACCAAAAAGCAGATCAAAGGCCTTAGAACAACTCCAACAGACTGGTTAAATGTATTCGTGAAGCTATTTATAACTATTATGCTCCAAAATATCACTCCAATAGTTTGTGTATACCGTTTTCTATTTTACCTAACTGGATATTCCATTATTCTCGCTGGCCATATTTACCTAGCAAGTCATGTTTGCTATACATATTTTTTAATTTAGCTAGGTTGTTGTAAAACTCTACGTTTTATATGAGCTTTCTATTTTACATAATGGTTAAATCTCATAATTTAGTATCTAATTTTAACAAGTCTCTTGAAGTTGTTAACTAAGGGTGCAAAGGGTAACCTTTATATGCACTTTCAAACCTCTTTAAAAGTCACTCGACCCGCAGCCTTAACCCCACCAGGCCACCAGCCTTAACCAAAACGAGGCATACCATCGAGCCTCTTCAGTCTTCACGAAAGAATATCTCTGATGAATTCTAACCAAAACGAGGCATACCATTGAGCCCCTTCGGTCTTCACGAAAGAATCTCTCTGATAATTCGTAATCAAGGACCCAATTTTAATTTATCATATTTTAAAGGGACCGCTCGACAAAGATCCAAGGGCCTAATGATAACGGTTCATACCATCAAGCCTCTTCATTCTTCACGAAAGAAAGAAAGCTCTGATGATTAGTACGCAAGGACAAAAATTTAATTTATCAAATTTGGAAGGGGCCGCGCGAACGCGTACCCCCAACTACCACAAATTATGACGTCCACTCTCCCACTTGGGGAGATGGTAATCCATCGCACCCTCCAAGTGCAATGAGGGCCACTGGCCTAGGCCACGAGCCTTCCTGATCGCCCGTCGACCCCGTCCAGGTAAGTATGGAGACATGAAGCACGGGGCGCTCATTATATAGCAGGAGCTCGCGGCGCGTCTGCCTTCAGCTGGCGAGGTGGTGCTAAACACTTCAGGCCGAACGAGCGCTCGCCTCTTCTCTGCCCCTTAGTTATCGTGGGCTACCGAAACATGGTGCAGTCTATGGGCCTTCAAGTTCGGGCCGAGATCCGTTTCGAAAATAAAGATGTTCGGCGGGCCAAGACGAAACAGCCAGACTGCGGGCTGCAATGGATCGGTTATGCGTGAAATTAGTTTTCAGGCCTTAGCAGCTTTGTTTTTTCTTTCTCGCAGCTACATGCTGTCGTTGTATAGAGAAAAGAACTCCTAAAAAAAGAAGTGGAAAAGCAATTGCAGATGCTGGCACTCTACTATCAGAATCATCTGCAATTGCAAGAGAATGGTTTAACACCAGCCTGAAGCGAAGAGGCAAAGCAATGAGCATGAATGCATAACGGACAGATAACATGGCCTTCTCAGCAAAATTTCCAAGTCTCGCAGGTAACTGCCGAACAGCAGCAAAGCTTAATCTCGGCGAGCATAGATGATCGCATTCGCGTGCACAAGTTAACTGCAACCTGCTGTCACTACTCGTTTCTATGTACACAAATGGCTAGAGGCATCATCTTCCCTGAATAACACCACCAATTTGCAGAACTAACTGACGAATCATCAGGGTAGTACATGGAGAAGCTTGAAAGATTTTTGCTCCAGAATTCAACCCATACATTCTGGAACAAATTAGCCAGAAAAGAAAAAAAAATCATGAACATGAGGGACTTCCAGCACTTCAATGCAATGGATTTCTCTAACATTGCTTAATTTGGTGGATTCTGCTACTATCCTTTTACAATGAGATGGCAGGCAAGTCAAAGCTATCTTGTGCTGGCAGTCATCTTTGAACATTGGTGTGCTGGCTCTCGTAATGTCCATAGGAAACAGGTTGACTCATGTAATGAGGATTGGCGCCGGTGTGCATGTGAGCCTGTAATTTAGAACACAGATGTCAACATCAGATTCAG
Source organism: Microstegium vimineum (assembly GCA_022036555.1). Classification (NCBI taxonomy): domain Eukaryota; kingdom Viridiplantae; phylum Streptophyta; class Magnoliopsida; order Poales; family Poaceae; genus Microstegium; species Microstegium vimineum. The sequence continues at coordinate 60,162,566 of CM039124.1, forward strand.
GCTGAGCTGCTTGTTGCCTGGTGCAGTACTTTTTAAAAAGATGATTTGTAAAAGACAATTAAAATAGTAAATAAAAATCTATGACTCTTTTTGGCAAAAAAATATTAACGTCAAAAGCTCGGTTGTTCCATTATCGGAAACACAATGGTACATACGTTAGGAAGAAGGGATGCTCAGCTAACCAGACCAAAAATATCTAAAGTGACACTGGATGAGATTATCACAGCTAGCGTGATTCTAACAGCAGAAGCAAGCTACATGTCTAAAGCATATGGTCTAAAGGCATCTTTCCAGAAATTAATTCCCAACAGGATATGAGTTTTGTTTCTGCTGCAGCCACACAAGTGGTTCCCATACTTAGCATAGAACACTACATACTACACAAGTTATATCTCACAGAACGGAGGTTATTTAACTTGGGAACGTATTAAAGAGCAGCAGCATGTCATTCTACTAAACTTCTTACAGACAAAAAGAGAAATCCAGAACTACTAAAGGCAAATTGTTCAGAATGGGAAACAACATAAAAGAGAAGAAAGAAGAGATGAAGGGTTGATCATTAATCAAGAAAAATAAACAGCTGAGGTTCAAGCAACAGAAATAAGAAATTAATTCTGGAATCATTTTTTTTATTTTCATTACTATGATTCAACAGACTACAACTTTTAGATGCATCCAAGAACAATTGCTGTAGTTAAATTAAAAGCAAATAAGAGAACAATCATAAAGCAAGTTAACAAACCTGATTAGTGCTATAAGCATCAGGATAAGCCTGTGCAGTATATGTTCCATCAGGATTGCCATACATTCCAGCATATGTTGCCTCAGAATTGCCATAAGCCGCAGCATACCCTGAGATAGAATTACACAAAAATAAAAAAGAATAGTAGTTCAGAACAATTTACACAAGAAAGTTAATGCAATTGAAGTTACACCTAGCTTCAACTAAATAATCCAGGCAAAGAGAAGGTCGGAGCTAAATGGATGACTTCTTCACCTGGTTTCTTAATATGCTAAAGCTGCTCTATTTAAAGAAGCTAGAAGATGTAGGGATTATCTTCTGAACATAACCCAAGGCCAACCCAAGCAACCACCTCTCATATAAAGATAGTAGCCTAGTGCTACTATTACCAAACGGTTTCTTTGATTCCTACATGAACCTAGTCCGCCCGCCCTTCTTCATCATTGATCCCAAGAGCTAGCATTTTATGTAACCTAGTAAGCTCAAGGGACAAATGGCTCTATATTTAGTATTATGTCGGGCTTTCAAATACACTTACAAATTTCTACAGTACTTCAGGATATTAAAGCTATCCAAAAGCTTTTTTTGAGCTATAACAATAGGAAAAACTCATTGGAGTTTGTACAGATTTCACAAAACTAGTTGCAACCACAAAGATGATCTAAGCTGCTAAAAGCAATTAGTTCTGTGTTAACAGCCTGCGATGAATGATGGCCATTACACTAACTGCCTAAGCCCATTCTCCCAAAATACATAAATTATACTTAAAGGAAAGTGACAGTATACCAGAGTTACCAACAGCTGCTGCTGGGTTGACAGCGGTAGCCCCTTTTTCAGCATTTGCAAGCTCTCCTCGAAGCCTCTCAATCTCACTAGCCACAGCAATCATATTTTTCTCCATTGCTTTACTTTGTTCGAGGTTGTCAGAGTGTGCCTTCTTTTCGAAATCAACCGCAGCTCTACCATATTATGGAAAGACGTTAGGGACAAAACAACATATCCACTCTATTGAATTATGGACAAGGATTGTCATTTGGAGTGAACTACTTAAAAAGGTGTAAGGGCACAGATCCTCAGTTTGAGAGTTTGTTGTGGGACTAGTTGAGAATCTAGGAAAGGGACGCCCAGTGCATTTCAGTGAAAATTATTTTTTAGCAGAAGGACTAGAGTGGTTCAGGTGGATTAGTGGATGCAGTGGCAGATCAACGGACTGGTACAAATGAGCTGATAAGCTATGCAGTCTGGAGCCCAAACGTTTTGTATTTGCATATAAATAATTTGGGTCCAACCAATTAGTTTTTTTGCCAGATTCAGGTATATGATATATACATTTAGATCTAAATCAGGTTTATGCCAACTATGAGCTCTCACGTCTGGCAAAAATGTTCAAGCAGGAGTAAATGCATAACCCGTAACTGATTCGACATTTCCCCACATATTTTAATACAACAGGGCTGTTAGGTTCAATACTTGGCCAAAACAAGCTACACTCCTTATGGCCTCGGGAAACATTGAAGAATGAAATGTGTGGTGGAATGGCCTGCATGTAGACTTCACATTTTTCGCCAACAAAGGGAAGAATCATGTTCTATTCACCCAAAATGTGATGATACATCATACATCCTTAGCAGATGTGAATGGCACAAAAAAGTAATTATCTATTATGCATCTCAATCTCAATAACCAGTCCAAAGCTTAAATCACAACTCGTTAACAGAATCAGATTACTCTGATTAGATCCCTATGCACTGTTATCTGTTATTACAAGTGTGTAACAGGATGTTACTGCTGTAAATCTACTCGACATATCGTTCTATCCAAAATGCATTAACGCGGAAGTCATAAAATGTAATCACAGCAACACTACCAGACTGTCAACTCATATACACACATAAAAAGGGTACAGGAAACAAGCATAACCAATACAATTGCATCTAAAAGGCTACCCTTCAAAGTCACCTCGCAAGGCATTGTCATTCTGTTGTAAGCATACCCTGTGGAAACTGGCATGGTGACAGTGTAAAGGCTTCCTTGGACAAAGCAGCTTGCTTAAGGAGCAGCAAATGCTTATCTTTTACATGCAACAGCTCTCTGAAGCAGATTTGTTACCAGGTTTGAGAAGCAGCCGTGCAACAGATACAAATATATCCTAATTATCCTACACAAGGTGTGGCATGCTCTTGTATATATTTACAAGCAAACTTCAAGCTAACCATAACGCATGACTGCTTTCAGTAAGCAATAGGTCTATACAAGCGGGGAGAGCTCCGAAGTAGAAAAATAATGAAATCGCATGTCAGCAGTGGATATTAAACGTAAGTGATTAAATGAAGCAACAGCAATACCTGCCCTTCTGGATCTCCCGGCGCATGGTTTCAATCTGGGCACGGACGGAATCAGTCTTACTCGTCTCAGCCTTCTTGTGCGCGAGCTTCTCCCGTAGGCCCTGGAGCCGGTTGACGAGGTCGGTGCGCGCCGCGGCCAGCACTGGACGTCGGCGTGGACCTGGTCGACCTCCGCGCGCGCGGCGGCGACGGCCCGCGCCTCGGCCTCGATGTGCGCGGCCTGATCGGCGAGGGCGCGCACCTCTCCCTCCCGCTCGGCGCGCGCCCTGGTGGCGGCGACGGAGACCGCCCGGAGCTCGTGCTGCGCCGCGATGAGCTGCTGCTGGAGCGCGACGTGGGTGGCGGCGAACCGCTGGTTGTCGACGAGGAGCTCCTGGATGTCCTGGTCCCGGGCGACGAGGCGCTCCTCGATGAGGGCGAAGGCCGGGTGCGCGGCCGAGGCGCTCGAGGGGGCGGCGCGCGGGTGCTGCGCGAGGAGGCCCTCCTCGCGCGAGGACACGGGGACGGCGGCCGGCGCGGCCCCCGGCGCTCGGCCGAGGAGGGGCGGGTTTGGATCGTGAAGCTTGATGACGTGGGGCCCGCGCCTGGCGGCCATCGGAGGCGGCGGAGGCGACTGGCGTAGACGCGAGAGGGGAAAGGGGAAAAAAAAGAGGAAGACGAAACGAGGACGGAGCACGGCACGGGGCAGTAACCGTCGATGCTACTCTATCTTTTGGGCTTTATTCGGCCCAAGCTGGTATCATGGGCCTTGAGAGCCTAAAGCCCCAAACGCTGCGATATAACTGTGGAGTCATCTCCGTCAGAGGCTCAGAGCACACTGCTTGAAGCTGCGTTTTTTTTTTTTGACATAAACTGTGGCGTCATCTTGAACTTAGGCTATGCGCAGCCTGCGACTGAATCGGTCCTGAACGAGTTTTTTAATAAAATATTTGCGCAGCGCTATACTCTATGGGTCACTGTACGCACAACAGCACGCTACTGCCCGCGGACAGGGCAAGGGATACAATACCCACGGAGCAAGCATGCAGCCGTGGGCCAACGTCCTCGTTCTGCACGCTCTGCTATTCCAACCGCCTAAAAAATATTATAACTCACAAACTAAAAATCAAAATTAAATTCCGTTTTCGTCATTAAATTTGTTTCAATAAATGCTTCAAGACAATATCTTAGATGAATATATTTCGATAAAGTTATAAATGAGCTCTAATATTAATAATTGATATAGAGTACGAGATATAGAGGATAATGAGTGCGGAAGAAAGACATATAGAGGAGAGAATCTTGATGAGTAGGACAGATAGAGGATGAATTTAGAGGAATAGCAGTGTGGACAGTCTTATATGATGTTGTGTTGGGACTTGAACGGCTAAGAAAAAGAGGAAAAAGAGGAAAAAGAGGGCAGAACGGATATTGAATTCAAATCCCTAATCGGGCTCGGTGTCCTCAACCATAAGTTCTTCCCGTGTCTGACCTCGCCGCCCCAAATATAATTGATCGAGAGGGGTGGTGAAATCAGACCTGGAGAGGAAGCAAAACAAATCCTCACAAGATAGATATAGGGTGAGGTGAAATTGCATACAGGGGAGAGGAAGCAAATCAAATCATCGACATCATAGAGGGCGAGGTGAAATAAGATCTTTCAGACAGATATAAGGGGGAAGCAAATCAATTTGTGGTTGTGTTATGGCCGCGGCAGCGCTACTCCGATCCATTGCGAGAAAGCTAACATGCGCACCGCCACCGCCGCATCCTCTCACGTGTGGACTCTGTGACGGTGCTCGCTCAGCTCCTGGTTCCTTGCCGCCGCTAACCAACGACTAGGTAAGTACCTACTTGCGGCCGATACAACAAGGGATGGTGATGGTGTCACAGCGATGGATGGGGACCAAACCTGACGAATAGAGCTTCTAGGTCATGAACTTGGTTTCGGATTCTCCACACGGAAACGTAGCCGTCACTGCCTCCCGTGGCCTAGCGCCACCGCCTCCATCTCTCCACTGTTGGGCCCCCTCCCTTCCCCTCCGACATCTTATCGGAGACTGAAGGGAGTGGGATTCATAGTTTTCTAATAAGTTTTCTATTATAATAAGTTTTTAGGATTAAGGTTTCTCCATGTTAAGTTTTTTTTGGTATTGGAGATTTATCTTTTTCCTCCTGTTCCTCTCCGTTGACGGTGAGAGACCAGGGTGAAATCGTCTTCTCCATGGCGGATCCATTGAAGTCAAGGGTGACATCTACGACATCATCAACTTCATCGGCATGACGATATGGAGACTTTTATTTTCGGACAGCGACATCAAGGCAAAGATGATATCGTCGTCATGGAATAATTTTCGCCGGTCTCTCCTCTATTTTGTTGTGGTTAGATCTGGCCATGATGAAGGACTAGGGAGAGTAAGTTTCAGATCCGTCTTCCTCATTCTTTAGTGGCAGAAAGAAGAAGAAGAAAGACAAAAGAAAGAAGAAGTTTCTCATCTCCGTCTGCAGGGATGTTGGTCGCTGTTGAGCATCTGTTCTCAGGTATGTTGTTGTTGCCGAGTATTTGCCTGTGTGGTCTTCCATACGAAGCGTCAAATATGTTTGGTTTTGAGATTTGGAGTTGTTCACAACATGTGTATAATTTAGATGAAAATCAGTTTTTGGATATATCTAGTATAATCCAGAGTGCTTGTAACGTATTAATGTACTCATCTATTATATAATATAATTCTTCTTTTGTCGTAAAAAAGTGAGGAAGAGAAGACAAGTATAGTATTGTACTTTCTGTTTTACGCTTTCTTGCATTAGACTACCATGTGGGGCCGTTGCGTCAGCGTCCAGTCACGGTGGGTATTTGAACCCATGTATCAGACATAGCAACATTATTCCTATTCAGACAATACAACTCTGAAGCCAAGGCTTGAGGGTTTGCCTAGCCCGCTTCTTCGTCGCGATTCTTGTTGTTGCTCATTTGTGTGTGCCCATGTCGGCGCCGACGACAAGCGACGGTCACTTGGCGTGACAACTTGACATCAGAGTCTATCGATTCCAGATGGAGGTGATGAGCTCTCTGCTCGGCGCCAACGCAGATTACCGCCAGTGGCGGCAGGATCGCCAACACCACCACCACCACCGATCTTCCTTGCATGGGTAAGCTTCTTCGTCTTCCTAAGAATACAGCCCCATAGCAGCTCTTGGTTCATAAATCCTCGGTGTCGGCGACCTCCTGTTGCGCCTACTAGGTACTAGAGTGGAGGTCCCAAAAGGTTCATTAGATAGTAATCAGTTTTACTTTTGGTTAGCTTTGCTTTATCTCTTTCTTGACAAAGAAGTAGTCTTGTAAGATATTCTAGGAATATGCTCGACGAGCTACTTGTATCCCAAGATGAACTCATGTATATAATGAGATATAAGGCCAAGGTGTTGTTTACCTTTGGCTCACCAATTCTATGTCTTTTGACAACAATAACAATATCAAATTCACAGGTGCAGGCACGCTTAAAAACAGAAAATCCCAAATCCAAATATAACATAATACCTCCCCAGAACACATACACCAGGATCCAACAACAACCACAAGTGTAGCACCACATATGTAAAGTATAATAGTTTTCAATCTAAAAAATGTGAAGCTATAAATCAATAAAACGATTAAGTGTTTATATAAATATTAATCTAGGTAGAGAAAATAATACCCTCCAGATGTCAAACGATAAAGCCCGTGCCAAGCAGAACAAAGATGTGGTATATGCACCCTAATATGATACTGATTGTAGACATAATTGGAGCCATCCTCATCTACTTCGATATAATTAATAATAAATTAGTCCAGCTGAAGAAGAATCATCTCATTAACGATCCAAATCCATTAATTAGTTACATGCTCCAATACTCAAGTTAGTTCTAAACTTCTAATTCTCTTCATATCAGACAAATTAGTTACATGCTCCAATAATTTGTATGTTAAGACTAACTTGCATAGTTAAAGAGAGCAACTTTAACAACACAAGAAGTAAGTAATTACCTGAGGATGTTTAGGTTTCTTAGATGAATGAGATGAAAATATTTGCTTCACTTTAAGTGTTGTCAGGTCAGTTGCAGACTGCATTATTCAAGGAAGAAAAGTTATCTCTATATTCAATAATCTTGTCACACTATCAAATAAAATGTGCAAAAATGAGATTAAAAATTGAGAGAATTGAAGCAACAAGTATAATTCTTCATTCAAATTGCAAATATAATAGATATAAGTTCAAACGAGAGTTAAAAACATGTTGAAATTTGTCTTCTTGCCAACAATTTACCCACCCCTCTATAGTCACAACCCCTGCATGTGCTGTCAAAACTATCATACTATAAAGCAGACATAAGTTCATATAAATTTGAGCAGCAACTTACCTGGACACTTAGGATCTCGTGGTTGCTGGGAACCATGATTGGACGAACAACAAAACCACGAAAAGTCTTGTTGAATCCACTTAGGATCTCATGGTTTCTGCGAACTATGTCTGGAATAATCTACTTCACCAATGAAATTGTTTTTCTAACCCATAAAATACTAAAGTTTTGTTTGACATAATCTACTTCATCAATAAAATTGTTTTTCTAGCTTCAAATTCACTTACAGTTCCATCGTTAGAGCTGGAGCCTTTTGGTAAATCGTTTGGGAAAATAGTTTTACATGCAAAACTTCTTAAAACATGCTCTCATAAAATCTCATGGCCCACCAGGTTGAAGTGAAGCATTTTTTTTGCTCCATACTCAACATTTCCTTTGTAAAGCATAATTTAAGGGGATCTTTGGGTAAAGCTATTTAATCTTACGTCATTTGGCACAAAACGAGTCCAAATGGCTTCAAGAGCAGATGGAGAAGCGGTGCCAAACGAAGTCTAATACTTCATTACTATGTATATAAGCACCTATTAGGCTTTGTTTGGATGCGCATGAATATACCTCAAACCATATGAATTGGAGGGATATGAATTGGAGGGTCAATCCACTCCAATTCATATGGTTTGAGGTACATACATGCACATCCAAACAAGACCTTAGCTGGGACCAAACATTACGTGGCTAATTTTAACTAACTTGTAGTTTTTGGCTTTAGAATCCAAACATATCCCGAGTCTAGCGGTAGCTTTAGAATCCAAACATATGATGAGTCTAGCAGTAAGGGTGGCTTTTGGTTTTCGATGTGGCTGTCTAGATCTTACCTAAAAACTTTACAACCTATCACATCGAATATTTGGACACATACATGAAGTATTAGATGTAGTTAAAATAACTAATTACACAATTTTCATGTATTTTATGAGACCAATATTTTAAACCTAATTAGACATTAATTGCTACAGTAGTACATATATCAATGGTGAATTAATTAGACTTAGTAAATTTATCTTGTGGTTTACAAACGAGTTCTGTAATTTGTTTTTTTATTAGTATCCGAATACTACATGCGACATCTCAAGTAACATCCGAAACATCCGATGTGACAACTAAAAATTTTACACCCCGGTATCTAAACACCTCATAGCTTTGATATCAGATCCTTAATTCCTAAAGAAATTTGGTCCCTATAAAATAAAATCAGATCGGCTATAAGCAATTCTAGAAACTGAGCATTACATTTTTAAGTTATTTTGGTTCGATTCCAGTTCTTACCGAACTTTTTTAAAAGAGACCAAGACAAAAAGACTACAGGTAGTACAACGAATTTAGACAACGCAAATGCATATTCTTTTTTCTAGATAATAATAATTGATATCAGAATCATAGCAATAGCAATAGAGTAACATAAATACATAGTTTTTTTCTTTGGTTATTTTGGTTCGTCACCCGGAGCCGAATAGGGAACTCTCTTTTTTTTTCCAGCTTTTATCTTTCTTTTCGGTTTCCTTGGTTTCAATTAATTATACCCTTCGTTAATATCCCAACGTGCACCGACACGATACATGCACGGAGGTAGTCGTGCAAATCATGAACGCAGTTGCCGTGTCTAGCGCTTGAATGTGATTTATTAGGCAATGCACTAGCACTGCAGGAACTAGAAGGACAAAAAAAAAAAAAGAGCTGAGACGGTCTCGATCGCGGCAGATTCTCCCTCGCTGGTTCAAACAAAATTAGGCCTGCCAGTGCCGTTTTCTACCAGGAATTCAGATTAGGCTGTGTTTAGATGATGAAAATATAGTGAAAAAAATTCTGTAATACTTTTTGTTTGTATTTGATAATTAGTGTCCAATTATGGATTAATTAGATTTAAAAGATTTGTCTCGTAAAGTTAAAGCAAACTGTACAATTAATTTTTGATTTCGTCTAAATTTAATACTCCATGTATATACTACAAGTTTGATGTGATGGAAATCTTCTTTTTTATAGTGTCAAAGTTTTGGATTTTTGTGGAAACTAAACGGAGTCATTTTGTTTCCGTTCCGGTGGATGAAATCAATCAGCTGTACGTGGCAGGTTTGTTGCTGTAGCCGGGAGCAGTGGCGCAGTGGGGTGCAGGCGTGCAGCGGTGCTGCGTGACCTACCCAAATCAGTGATGCTGTGTTCGGACTCGGAAGGCTAGGATAGAACGGATTGATTTGTCAAAAAAAAAAAAGGAAAAAGAGGGTAGAACGGATATTGAATTCAAATCCTGATCGGGCTCGGTGTCCCCAACCGTAAGTTCTTCCCGTGCCTGACCTCGCCGCCCCCAAATATAATCGATCGAGTCGCCGCAAAAAAAATATATATAATCGATCGAGAGGGGTGGTGAAATCAGACCTGGAGAGGAAGCAAATCAAACCCTCGCATAATACAGAGGGTGAGGTGAAATTGCAGACAGGGGAGAGGAAGCAAATCAGATCATCGACACATAATAGAGAGGATGAGGTGAAATCAGATCTTTCAGACATATATAAGGGGGAAGCAAATGAATTCGTGGTTGTGTTATGGCCGCGGCAGGGCTTCTCCGATCCGTGGCGAGAAAGCTAGCACGTGCACCTCCGCCGCATCCTCTCGCGCGTGGACCGCCGCCAACCAGCGTCCAGGTAAGTACCTACCCGCGGCCGATACAGCAAGGGATGGGGAATCCATTGGCGGTGGGCAGGGCCGCCGCCGCCGCAGGGCTTCGATCCGGAGCAGGGCTTTCATCTTTGGCGAGGAAGGTAGCACGCGCGCCGCCGCATCATAGCCTTCTTCACGGGCGTGGACTTCACAACAGCACTAATACTGGTGCTTCTGGTTCCACGCCGCCGCTGACCAGTGACAAGGTACATACGGATTCAATTTTTACCATCATCTCTAATTTGGCGAGGTTTTTATGCTTCGATGTATCTACCCCTCTTACTTGATTTTTTTTTATTTCTTCAGGATCTAATTGAGAATCTCCGTATTCGTCTAAGATTCGTTAGAATTTCAGCGATTGCGGCTGGCATTGTCATGGTTTACTTGTATTATTGGGCGCTGCCTAAGGCTAAGGCTCAGGCTTATTCTAGAGGTTATTCCAGAGGTTATTTCAGAGGAAAAATTTCCAACCTCGACGATTACTTAACCCACATCATTGAGAACCTCGAGTCTATTAGAGATGAAAATGTGGAAATTATGGAAAGCTCAGGTACTGATTCAGGACATGGTGGAACCAGGGTTGATAATAAATCAGAAGTGGACCAAGTTTTGAAGGCTTTTCCTGTCATGGTGAAGGAAATAGCTGATTGCATCAAAGACATTGAAGCTAATGTCAACGCGACGGGAACTAGCATCAAGGACCGCCATGCTGCTGCTTCCAAGTTTATGGCTGCATTGGAGTCTCCTCTTTCGGAAGGAGAACGATCCGAGCTTATGGCTGTATTGGAGTCGGCTCTTTCGGAAGGAGAACGAAAGGAGTAGCTGACTGCTGAGAAGATGAATCAGAATATGTTATGTCTTGTTTTGTTTCTTCTCCTAATTTCTAGGGCATGTCACATTGAATATTTGACACTAATTTAAAATATTAAACATAGTAATTATAAAACTAATTGCATAGATTAAGATTAATTTATGAGATGAATCTTTTAAGTCTAATTAGTCAATGATTTGACAATATAGTGCTACAGTAAATATATGTTAATGATGGATTAATTAGGTTTAATAAATTCGTAATTAGTCATAACTTATGTAATTAGTTTTGACTACAGTAAACAAAATATAGATATAGATAGATTTCTATTCGTAAGCACTATTTTAATACTATTTTTCAATAAATCAATAGTGTTTTTCTCTCATGATAAATTAACATAAACATTTAATATAAATTAAATTTCAGCATAATGAGTAGAGTCAGCTATTTGCATGTTGCCATTGAGAATGCCCTTTGTTAGGCCTCTTTGCGTCCTAGATTCTTTTTCACATGTGTCAGCCGGTTCAACTGGCCTTATCTTGATGGTTAGCAGTTTGGATCACCAGTCCTTTGTGATTATTATTTCGTATTAATTTTGGTTGGTCGATTCTCCAATTCCATGTATATGTTTGAAATATTTGGTGCAACTAGCATCAGTTTGGTAGGAACGTGTCCCGTACTATCACTACATGTTCCGTCGTGTGAAGTAAATCTCCTTTAGATCTACGGTACGGTTTGCTTGCACCATACTCCTCCGTCCAAAAAAAGATGACGCTATGAGATTATTGTAGGTCAAATTTTTCTCAACTTTAACTAAGTTTGTAAAAAATACGTGTAATATTTATATTTTTAAATAAATTTATTAAAAAATTAGAGTTAAAGATCTTTCAATGATACTAATTACTTAGCATAATTATTTATATATTTTAATACATAATTACCGAAATTTTGAAACCGTTGACAAACGAGCATGTCATCTATCTAGGGACTGAGGGAGTACGAGCTAACAAGTACTCTCTACCCTTGGAATTATAAGTGATTGTATCTAGAAAAGATAATGTCATCGTCATGTATCTAGAAAAGATATAACATTTTATAATCTAGAAAAAAATAGAGAGGGCGGCGGTTAAAATTAACTTTCTTGTCCATTTAAATAAGAAACTAATATACTCCCTCCGTATCCTAATTAGATGATGTTTTGGACAAGCTTTGGGTCAAACATTGGGAATATAAATCATCAATAACTTTTAAGTTGTTAAGATTGTAAATGTGAAAATTATTTGAATAGATTTGTCTTGAAAAATACTTTCATAAAAGTATACATATATCGTTATTCCATAAATATTTTTATAAAAACAAGAGGTCAAAGTTGTGTTTGAGAGACCACGTCGCTATCCAAAACGTCATCTAATTAGGATACGGAGGGAGTATGCATTAAATTTTAGCTAAGTCATTTACTAGAGAGTTGTTAGCCAATTTACCAAGCACAACTAATAACCAACAAATGACTAAGGTTTTGGCTCCACTTCACTGGTGAAGCTATCCTTTCTAGTTTCAACTCCACTTATAGCTTTATCATTGAAGCTGAAGCCGTTTTGGTAAATCGTTTAACAAACTACCTTTACATGTAAAACTTCTTAAAAATGTTCTCATAAAATTCCATGCATGTCCACTAAGATGAGGTGAAAATACTATTTTTGGTCCATCATCCACATATCTTTTGTGAGAGCAGAATTTAAAAGATCTTTGGGTGAAGCCGTGAAGCCATTTAATTTTGTGCTGTTTGGCACATAAACGAGTCCAAATGGCTTCATGAGCAGGTGGAGAAGCCATGCTGAACGGGTCCTAATACTTTATTGCTATGTATATAAGTAACTATTAGCTGGAGACCAAATATTTAGGTCATGTTCATCAGCACTACTTTTCAGTGAACGGATAATATTTTTCTCACACAACAAATTAAGTATAATCCAAATTTCAGCAAAACGAACAGACCCAATTTTTATCTAACTTGTAGTTTTTGGCTTAGAATCCAAACATAAGGGTGTACATTTGGTTTCCATCTCGGTTTCCATTTCATATCCTTAATTCTTAAAGAAATTTGGTTCCTAGAAAATAAAAATATATCAGTTCTAAAAAATTATGAAAATCAAGCATTCCATTTTTCGGTTATTTCGATTCGTTTGCAGTCCTAACCGAATTTATTAAAAAAAGTTAAGAAAAAAACAAAAATTGTAGGTTCTAAAGCAAAATCAGACAACACAAATACATAGTTTTTTTTCTAGATATAATAATAATTGATATGATAACCACAACAACATAGTAACATAAATACATAGTTTTTTCTTCGATTATTTCGATTCGTCATCCGGAACCAATAGAGAACCAATTGTTTCAGTTTTGATATTCGGTTCAGTTTTTTTTTCAGTTAATGATACCCACCGTTAATATCCCAACGTCACTGAAACGGTACATGCACGGAGAGAGTCATGCAAATCATGAACGCAGTTCCCGTGTCTAGCGCTTGAATCTGATCCATATTAAGCATGCATGCACTAGCAATGCAAGAACCAAACAAAAAAAAGAAGACGAAGAGTTGTCCAAACTGTTACAGTTAGGACAAATTGACGATAATTTGACCTTTCAGTTTCAAAGAATGTTGCGAGACGGTCTCGCTCTCGCTCTCGCATGGCAGATTCCCCCTCGCCGTTTTACGTGTCGGTCGGTTCAAGTGGGAATTATCTTGATGGTTAGCGGTTAGGATCACCAGTTGCGTGTGATTATGATTTCGTATTGACTTTGGTTGGTCCATTCTCCAAGTTCCATGTACAGGTTTGAAAATGTTCGGTGCAAGTAGCATCAGTTAGGTAGGAACATGTCCCATACGTATATGTTCTATTGTGTGAAGTGAATCTCCTTGAGATCTAGGATACGTTTTAAATTAAAGTAGGGGCGAGCATTCGGTTTTTGATTCGATTTTGATTTCGGTTCTTTGATTCCTAAAGAATTTTGGTTCCTAAAAATATGAATAAATAGGTTCCAAGAAATTTTGAAAACCAAGAATTTTGATTATTTTCTTTGTTCTAACCGAGCGTTTTTTAGCAGAGGTTAAGACAAAAACAATATGCATGCTCTAAAGTAAGTTTGGACAATACTATCTCTACGGCTCTATTCACATAATAATAACTGATGAGAGAAGAATAACAATATAGTATCACATAGCAATTCAAAATAAGATATAATAAATAAACCAAATATAATCTTACAAAATACAAGTGCATAAAGCATAATTTATATACTTTGGTTATTTCGGTTAATTTAATTATCTAAAAGTTGGAACCGAACTTTCTCGTTATTCGGCAACCGAATAAGGAATCAATATTTTAGTTCCGATTCTTTTAGTTTCATGAACATGACTTATCAGTCATGGTATCGTGTTTTTATCTTATAACAAAATAGATAAAAACAGCATCAGCTGACGCAGAAACGATCAGCGAATAGGCCGTTTGATTTTGGTTTTTTACTTTGTTTTTGGGCTTCGGTTAACTATATGTCCACCATTAATACCCAACGTACACCGACACGATACATGCACGAAAGGAGTCGTTCAAACCATGAACGCAGTTGCCGTGTTTCACGCTTGAAATATGATCTATATGCATGCATGCACTAGCGCCGCAGGACCAGACGAAAAAAAAAGAGCTGTCCAAACTGTTACAGTTAGAACAAATTGACGAATGACTACAAATTGACCTTTCAGTTTCAGAGAATGTTGCGAGATACGGTCTCGATCGCGCAGCAGATTCTCCCTCGCTGTTTCACGCCCTCCCGACGACCTTCAAATTTTTAGGCAGCCCTGGTTCAAATAAAATTAGGCCTGCCAGTGCCGTTTTCTACAAGGAATTCAGATGATTTAAATTCAATCAGCTGTGGCAGGTTGGTTGCTGTAGCCGGGAGCAGGGGGGGGGGGGGGGGGGGGGGGGGGGGGGGGGGGGGGGGGGGGGGTGCAGCGGTGCTGCCTGCGTGTTGCGTGGGCCTTGAAAAATGAAAGGTTGGTGGAATCAGTGGAGTTTCATTAATCACTGGTCGCCTTCTACATGCATTTGGAGCCTCATGTATCACAACATACGGACCTACCCAAATCAGTTCCTTTCCGGGCATGGTCCAAGCCTCTGTTGCATCGGCCGAGTGACCAACGTTGCCCCAAGCCCCCAACATGACCAAGTTCTTTATATCAATCAGAAAAAAAACATCACCAGGTCATCACTAGCCAAATTAAGGTGCCCTAACCTTTTTTGAGAATATTGTATATTATTACTAGTTTTTTACAGCATACTCCGTCAATACTATATATATATATTCGTTTTGGACTTGGACAATGACACAGTGTCTAAAACACAACTTTAACTTTTCTTATTTTTATAAAAAAAATATCAAAAAGTGATATATGTATATTTTTGTGAAAATACTTTTCAAGACAAATATATTCATATGGTTTCACATTTACAAACTTAACTACTTAATTTTTTTAATAATTTATATTTTTAATGTTTGATCCAAGTCTCGTCTAAAACTGACTTTATTTTCTAGTATGAAGGGAGCATATGCTAGTATTAGTTAGCTCCTCTAACAGTGATGAAATGAAACCAACTTAGTTAATTAGGCCCTGACTGATAGAGTTTTCATTGACTCTGGTTTTACCACTGTAGTGCAATTGTATATGACTGTTGTCATAACTCATAACTGATAGTAACAAACTAGTAAAATGGCCATATAATAATCTCAACAATGTATTAGACTGGATTCTTTGATTTCATCTAAACCATATGATCATCATAATGTGGTCGCTTTTATTGAGCACAAACTTTTTTGTTCAATCTAAACTGTTACGGAGTAGATTATTATAGAATCCATGTGTACTCTCTCCATATCTTAATTAGAATTTTCCCTCCGTATCCTAATTAGAAGACGTTTTGGACAGTGACACGGTCTCCCAAACACAACTTTGACCTCATGTTTTTATAAAAATAATTATGGAATAATGATATGTGTATACTTTTATAAAAATATTTTTCAAGATAAATCTATTCATATAATTTTTACATTTGAAATCTCAACAACTTAAAAGTTATTGATGATTTATATTCCAAATATTTGAACCAAAGTTTGTCCAAAACATCATCTAATAAAGATACGGAGGGAGTATATGTTTTCTTGTTTTTAATCAATCTCGTAATTTCAGGGTATTTTAGGTGAATGGGATGTGGGCTGTGTTTAGTTCTCTCACTTTTTCCCAACTTTCCATCACATCCCCATCACATCAAATTCTTATTCCCCATCACATCAAAATACCGGCACATATATGGAGTATTAAATATAGATGAAATAAAAAACTAATTGTGCAGTTTTGTTGTACTTTGCGAGACGAACATTTTAAGCCTAATTAATCAATATTTAGACAATTATTACCAAATAAAATCAAAATTGTTACAGTATAACGTGACAAGTGTTACAAGATTTTTTTTACATCATTTCCATCTTCTAAACGCACCCGTCGTCATAACAGTCAATGCAAGTAGCTGGGCTTGCTTGTGTTGTGTCACAATCCGCACAACAAATCCGCCCCAACTTCAGCTGTTTGCAGTCTGCACAAGCTTTTTTTTAGCTGGAGGCAACATCTCGTCTGTTCTCAGAGGCGTACCCACTCTGCGTGCGTGGAGTCCCCACCACTCAAGCTCGGGTCGGCCTTGCCTTGCCTACTCCACCAACAAAAGTGAAGGGCCCCAAAAGGCCAACCAAACGCAAAAGCGAGAGAGCAAAGCAAGCTTCACCTCAAGCAGGAGGGCAGGTGGTGCGAGCTGCTGCTCCTCTCCTCCCAGATCCCACGCACCCAGCGCCAGATCAGAGATCAGGGCGCGCCAGCGGTCTCCATTGCCGGCGGATCCTGCGATGCGAGCAGGGCCAAGAGGGAGGAGCAAGGGAGCGCGCGGGTAGAGTAAGGAAGGCCGGCCGGAGCCGCGGCGGCGGATGAGACCGACGATGAAGGCGGCGCACGGCAACGGGCGCGGGAGCAGGAGCCCGTTCCTGACGTCGTACGCGCTCACGCTCGCCTTCATCACCTTCGTCTCCGTGCTCTACTTCAAGGATTCTCCTCACGCTGCACCGCCCCTTCCTCAACCGCCCGCCGGCGCACCGCCGCCCCCGCCACCCCGCTTCCGATTCGGACGTAGGAAGCCAGGCCGGGCGCCGCGCGGCGGTGGCGGCGGAGCAGCGCCGTTCGCGGTGGGCGCGGCGCCGGCGGGGTGCGACGTCGCGCGAGGGGAGTGGGTGTACGACGAGGCGGCGCGGCCGTGGTACCAGGAGGAGGAGTGCCCTTACATCCAGCCGCAGCTCACGTGCCAGGCCCATGGCCGCCCCGACCGGGCGTACCAGCACTGGCGCTGGCAGCCGCGCGGGTGCTCGCTGCCCAGGTACGCTTTCCCATCCGGCCATCCCCTTCCCCTCGCCGTGATTCTGGGTGAACAGGTGGCGGTAGTTCTGATCCGGCGGTGCTTGTAGATCAGCGTTAGGCTCCTGATCCAGACCGGCGGATCGAGCGCATTCGATTCGAATTTCTTCCGTTTGATTCATGGTGATGCTAGTTCTTCCTGAAAAGGATCACCGTTATTCTAATCTAATCTAAAAAAAGAATGGCCAAAAAAGACTCGACTACTACGACATGGGGACATGGAATCGAGAGTTCGAGACGCGTGCGAATGGAGCCGACGAAAACCGGCGAGGTTTCGAGAATATACGCTTGGTTTTGGACAATCCGAGCGCGCGGCCGGTCGCGAGCGCCGACAGCGCGGCGCAGGCGCCAGGCGGCGGACGCGCGAGTCCCCGGGTGGGCCTGGTGGCCACGTCGAGAGCCCGAGACCGTAACATCGCAGTCGTAGGTGAGCAGGTAGCCAGCCTTAACGCCATGTATCGGGACATGGGCGGTGGGGCGCGGCAGGCCATACTACTATACTATGGCGGGAGGGACACGGGTCGCGTGCCGCTCGGGCTGCCGCTGGACGGGTAGACGGCGACGTCGGCAATGAGATGCCAGCTAGATGCATCAGTTTTGATTGTTGATGTGGGCAGCTCGCCAGTTCGGGTCTTCGGGAGGTCGGAAGCTGAGCATGGGACATGCCGCGCTCCCTCAGCTCCGGCCGGTGCACCGCGACCACCATGGGTGGGAGCGCGCGCGATGTCATGTGCTGCCGTGGGCACGGTCCACTCGCTGATGCAGCAGGCTCGCATGGTGGCTCCAGTTGGTGCTGCTGCCCTGGCCAGGTACGGGTTTCTTGGTTGTTGATTGATGTCTCCTAGCTCTGCGCACTGCGTGCTGCCGGGCGAGCAAGGGTGCAGGCTGTCACGTGGGAGCACGAGGTTCGAGCGAGCA
This sequence comes from Microstegium vimineum, assembly GCA_022036555.1. Taxonomy (NCBI): domain Eukaryota; kingdom Viridiplantae; phylum Streptophyta; class Magnoliopsida; order Poales; family Poaceae; genus Microstegium; species Microstegium vimineum. Next base: position 60,180,919 of record CM039124.1, read on the forward strand.
AGCCACAGAGGGACCGGCCGCCGGCCGGCCGGCCTTAGCTAGCCGAACGGGGTGGTCCGTGCGTACAGGTGTGTACAGCCGAGCCGAGGCTTGCCTCCAATCGCATGGGCTTGGTTGGTTTCACGCACCTCTTCCGTGGACCCGGTCTAAAGATCGTGCGATAGTACCAGACCACCAGTACCTGTTTTTTGTGCTTTTCTGTGCGGTTTGGTGCTTTGTTTCTATCCGACCTCATTTTCGCAGCTTTCAAAACTCTTATTATGCTATTGATTGATTGATGTGACGCATGAGGATCCTGGGGTTGGGGTTGGTACAGTATGTGCCATGGAATTTATATGGAGCTGTTTTAGCTTATTATATGGAAGACATTTTGTTCATTATATAGCCAGGCATAATTTGTACTCCTTCATATCTAGTATTACATTAAGTCTACTTGGTTTACAATACTAGGTCTAAATCTATTACATTTGTAGATGATGCATGTGGTTTATGAAGGTATTTCTAACTGAGATATCTATATTCTATACTACATACTAAGAGCATTTCTAAGAGTACCAAATATTTTCTTTCAAAAAACATTTAGTTTTGCAACTCCCAAAAATGCATTGGGAGAAAAAAAAAGAAGGTCACCTCCAAGAGTTTCCAAAAAAATCACTTCAAAAATTTTTTTTGGCCCCATAAGATTTTTTTGCGTCATTTTTTTTATGACCAGCAGCCGAGCAATCAAGCTAGAGCTTTCTTCCTTGCCTCTAGCTGTGATCGGCATTCGGCGTCCGCGCCCCTGCCAGCATTTGTTCCTGCGCCCGGCGTACCCGCCCATGTCGACGTCCGCCCCTGCAACCGATGACTGCGCCCTGCCCCCCAGCGTCCGTCCTCTAGTCCGCGACGTTTGCGCCCTGCGTCTTAGGACAGAGGAGGCTGAAGAAGACGAGGACGGCTGGTGGCGACGAGGACTCACGCGTATCTTTGCGTGCGGACGGCTCGTTTTTGCCACGTCCCAAAAGATTGGGAGCTGTTGGAGATTTTTTTTTTTCCAATTTTGCTAAAAATCCTAGATTGGGAGAATGTTTTGAAAACTCTTGGATATGCTGTAACAGAGGTATTTTTAGATGCGAAGATATAGATCACATTTACGAAAAAAAAAACATTTGACTTAGATGCAGATAGAGGTTACTGTTGCCAGTGATTAGTGAATAGGATTCACGAGTAAATATTTGTACAACAATTTAAGGCATTTTTTTTATCAATTGTCATAGTGGTATTTTGGCTTTGGAATTGTGCGTAGCATTGTCTTATATGTGCTGCAATGGGCTACAATCTGCTTCTTAACGGATGCACAGTATCTTACTGGAAAATTGTCTTCTGTTGCAGCTTCAATGCAACTCTAATGCTAGAGATGTTGCGGGGTAAACGGATGCTGTTTGTTGGAGATTCTCTGAACCGCGGGCAATATGTATCATTGGTTTGTCTCCTCCATCGGATCATCCCTGAGAGCTCCAAGTCAATGGAGACATTTGATTCCCTTACAGTTTTCAAAGCAAAGGTATTCCCTTTGTATCTTTCAGTGTGACAAATGAAAAGCTTAGAAACAGAGTGAAGCATTGGCGCGTTGCTCAGAATGTGGCGCATCATTTTGTTTTGCTGTTCACTGGACCAAATGTGATCACCAAAGATAACTTTGGTAACTTTTTATTCTTGATATGCATCAATGCATGTACCCAGCAGTATATTGCCTTGCAAATTTTGCCTCAGAAAAAGACCCCTAGAGGCTTAGAGCTATTAAGAGGGATAGAACAAACTCCTACTCTGGTTCATAAAAAGCTATTTGATTTGCATCTTTGCCTTTATTTGTTCTTTTCAGCTTTTGAGGTACATCCTTCTTTAGTTTCATCCATGCTGAAAAACTTAATGTTTCCTGTTTGCTAGGATTATAATGCCACCATTGAGTTCTACTGGGCTCCCTTTCTGGCTGAGTCAAATTCTGATGATGCTGTTGTGCACCGTATTGCGGATCGAATTGTAAGGGGAACATCCATCGAGAAGCATGCCAAATTTTGGAGGGGAGCTGACATCTTAGTATTCAATACCTACCTTTGGTGGATGACCGGACAAAAGATGAAAATTTTGTAAGTGGCCTTCTTTACTATGCCAAGTTCTTTCACCGTCTGTTTCAAACTGAAATTTCCTCATAGTTAAAAACAGGCCGTGGAATTGACAGTTGAATAAGTAATGTCTATTTCTCTGTAGTTAGCTGGAAGCCCCATATATCTTAGGGTTAATTGGATACTCTATATCTTATCCTTAAACACCTTTTGGTTTCAGGCAAAACTCTTTTGAAGATAAAAACAAGGATATCATAGAAATGGAAACAGAGGAAGCCTATGGAATGGTACTGAATGCCGTGCTGAAATGGGTTGAGAGCAACATGAACCCCAAAACTTCAAGAGCATTTTTTGTCACTATGTCACCCACTCATACAAGGTAAGCCAGCCAGACTGAATGCGGTAACCTCCTTTTATGATTCTAGTTTCAAAACAGCTGCACATGTATGGCATGGCATGGCTACGATTAATATGGGTTTGTTCCTTTGTTAATATAGGAGCAAAGAATGGGGCGATGATACTGATGGGAACTGCTACAACCAGACAACTCCTATCAAGGATTTGTCTTACTGGGGACCAGGCACTAGCAAGGGCCTGATGCGAGTCATTGGGGAAGTGTTCGGCACGTCCAAGATCCCCGTGGGGGTTGTCAACATCACCCAGCTCTCTGAATACAGGAAGGACGCGCACACTCAGATCTACAAGAAGCAGTGGAACCCACTAACCCCAGAGCAGATCGCGAACCCTAAGAGCTACGCGGACTGCACCCATTGGTGCCTCCCAGGGCTCCAGGACACATGGAACGAGCTGCTCTACTCCAAGCTCTTTTTCCCCTGAGCCTAACTAAGGTTGGGGCATAGCATATGCCGGTTGATCTGATCGCCCTTTTGACAGAGTGCAAGTTGCACGGTGAAGTTGGGACTGGGAGCATAGCATAGCATTATCATCTGTTGGGAGGTACAAGGTACGCTGGAGAATAGTTAGCTTGACACATCATATAGGTCCAACATTGTGAAGAAGAGACACACGGTACACGGGAGATGGAAGGCAGATGATTTGATGTTGATATATATATGAGGCCGGCTGTCTATACTACTTTGTTGGCAAAGCTTTCCACGTGCCATGGTAATGTTGATGCACGATTCATTTATTGAACTTGAACGCTGAGTGTTGGAATTGCACCAGGTGATGCCTGATGTGGTGCAAATTATTTCCCTACAACGGATATACTGTGATTCGTTTTCTCTGTTTACCTCCCTTCGCTGTGCCTGAGCTAGCATATCAGATTGTTGGAGAGCTGGCCAGCCCAAAGTGATGGGCCTTGCGGAGTGGGCTGGAAGGCAAAACAATGGGTGTTGCTTTTCTGCTGCCGGCAAGGCCCAGCATTGTTCCTAGATCTCTTGTTCTGTTACCGTCATTAGCCAGCGCTCAGGAGGAGATTACAGTAGTAACATTTGGTTGATGACGATATCACCTGGGACGTTGATGCTGCGGGGCTGGTAACTGGACAGCTGTACTATTCGATCCAACCACCGGTTCTGGTAGTAGTGTCCGCACAGCATAAGAATTTGGTTCTGGAATGGAAGCGTAAATAAATAAATAGAGATACAGATACTGCTCCTAGTTGTGTTTTGACTTCCACTGCATGCCGACGCAGTTAACCGCTCCTGTACTCCAGTAGTTAGTACTATCTAGGAGTAGTACAGTAATAGATCAACAACATCCCTAACGTAACCAAATGTGACTTGGTTTCGTTGTCAGGGTTAGGACGCCGACGACCTCAGTGGTCATAGCATTTCTAGACCGTGACGCGTACCCGGCACCAACCCCTCCCGTCCTGCGCGACACATTTCCACCCAGCACACAGCAACGGTGGCCCTGCGCTACAGCACTCGATCGTCCTAGCTAGCAGTACTGCAGTAGTACTACTGAGCATGAGCAGACCCGCCTGTGGGTAGGGTAGAGGCGTAGAGCGACCAAACATTCAATCCAAATGTTTAGTTTTTTTTTCCCCACTAGCTGCGGACCGGACGCAGCTTGATCGATCCCGATCGGCGGCATTCTCAGCAGCGACCCATACAGTGCGAGGTCCCTCGTCTGCGGGCAGCTTTTATAACACCAGCAGACGCTGTTGCCGGACGCGCACGCGTGCGTGCGTGCGTGCTGCACGACGGCCTGCCGGGGCCGGGCGCCTTCCTCTCGATGGATGTCTCTCTCTCGGGTCTCGGCGCTCGGCGCTCCCCGTCCGTGTTCGCGGGCAAATATAGCAGATCAGCTGCCTGCCGGCCGTTTTGGAGGATTCACTCGCACACGCAGGCACGCAGCGAATTTGCTAGCGGTAGCGGGCGATCGGCCGGGTAATAGTAGTAGTAATAGCTTAAGAACCTGCAGGTGCTCCGCATGATTGCCGATTGATTGCAGCGGAAGCATTCTATTAGCGCGGGGTCTGATCTGCCTCGTCCGCCACCTTTATTTGGTGCCCTCTTTCTCTCACTCTCGCACACACACTACTGTTTCCCGGTCTAGTCTAAACAACCGATTTGACATTTTTTTTCTATTTATGCCGGCCACCACCACCATGCACCACCAAGAGGGAGGGAGATGGAGAACAAAAAACAAAAACAAGAGAGAGAGAGAGAGAGAGAGAGAGAGAGAGAGAGAGAAAAGGGCTAGCTGGTTGGTGTGATTCGCAGCGGTGGCTGTTGCTTACTGATTCTGCAAAGCTAGACGAGCTCGCACTTGCACATGATCTCCCTCCGGCTCCGATCGAGTCACCAACAAGGCCAGGCACGTTCCGTAGCAGTCGCAAATCCTACCAAGCGACAAATAAGAAGCCAACTTGACACGCTGCGCAATGTTCACCCGAGAAAGAACAAAAATCATTGCATTGCACGGTGCCTGCTTCAGCTTTTGCAAGCCTCAGTAGTAGTACGTACGAGTACTCTACAAGAATGTCTTTGGCTGCCTGCGTGGACATGTGCTGGTGCTATAGATAGATAGATCGATCGATCGATCCGGAAATGTCAGTGCAGCCATGCGGCCGGTTCCGGGTCGGTCGATCTCATCTGCCGCCGCGGCTCCGGGCTCATTGACCCGGCGATGCACCCCTGCCTTGGATCTCCAACGCGTGGCGGAAAGTAATCAAGGCACGCACATGAAGCGCTAGGCAGGCGTGCCTAGCTCACTGGATCCGCTCTTGTTCAGCGGCTCCCTTCAAGCCTAACACCACGCCGAGTATTTTCTAGATACGAGCCGAATCCATGACTATAGTAGCACTTGCTACATTAGAAAAATAATATCTTTTTTGTATGAGTCAAATGAAGATAAATTTTATATCAAAGTTATTCCTCTTAATTATATATACAACTTTGTAGTTTTACACTTTTTATATTTGAGGTTGTTAAGACACGTGAGAAAATAATATAAAATTTTAGCAGCAAATTAATCATGTATCACCATAATTTTTTTTTTCAAATGTCTTCAACTAACTCAAATGTAAAAGTTTAAAATTGTAAAGTTGTAGGTCTTATTGAGTGTGACAACCTTGATATAAAACTTATATTCATTTGACTCAGTTAAGAAAATATATTATTTTTCTAATGCGGCAAGCGATAATACGTGATTATTATGATGCTAAAGTCTTATATAATTTTTTTTGAGCATCTTAACATACTCAAATGAAAAAACTTAAAACTACAAAGTTGTAGATCTCGTCAAGATCTATAACATTCATATAAAAAAATCTTTTTCATGCAATGTCATATTGAAGAGTTATGATTTTTTTAAAAGTTCAGTATTGTCACGCCACTCCCGGTGGCGCGACAAAACAATACTGTCACGCCAACATGAGTAGCGCGATAAGATTTTTCACGTTGAAAACGCTATCTAACGAGACAGTTTTTGCCGCGCCACATGCATTGGTGCGACAGGTGCGACAATGTTATTTGGTCACGCCACGCGACCAAAAGGATTATATTAGATTTTTTTAATAGAGTTATTTTAAAAATATTTTTAAAATAGATTAAATATATATATATATAAATCCTGTGCTAGGCTCAGAGAGAGCCGCTGAACAAGCCAACCAGAGTAGGAGCCGTGAACGAGAGCTGAGCAAGCGAGCCAGGCAGGCATCCACAAGCGCTTGATGCGCGTGCGTTGATTACTTTCCTCTGCCACGCGTCGGAGATCCAAGGCAGGGGCGCATCGCGGGGTCAATGAGCCCCGGGCTCACCCAATTTTCTTCCCGACGACTACTAACCCAGCGTTTCACGCTGGAGGTGGAGGCAACAGGCCAAGCTGGCGCGGGCCCAGCGACAACATTGCCCGGCCAGACGAGTTAAATCCGGGCCCGCCCGCAAGCATGCGTCCTTCCTTCAAGGCCTACCGCCGCTGTAGACATGACACGAAACGGGAGAGACGAGCGAGCTACCGCGATGGCTAGCGGCGATGCATGATGGAGTCGCACTACCGCCTACGGCTTCACGGACGGGACGCGTGACGCTGCTGCTGCCTGACATGGCCGCCGCAACAGGCCCAACGGTAGGTGTGCAGTGCATTCGCCGGCCGGGCGCGGCGCACCATTATCAAAAGTGGGCTTCAATATACTAGTAGTACTGTACATACACTTGCTGTGGGCCGATCGGGTTGGAGCCGGACCCGCCGGCCGTCGGTGTCTCGGCGACGCCGCAACGGCCGGCACTCGCCGGAGACGAGCTGTTAGTTTAAGTTTTATAATGGGTTGGTTAGGTCGCTAGTGGTGCCTCTTGATGATCTACGCAGAGTGAAGTGGTCGTCGTCGTCTGGTTCGTTAATTAGCGCCTGGACGCAGCCGCCACGGGAAACGCGAGAACCACGAGCCGGGTGCGATATGCATGCTATGCTATGATGCTCGTGTGGCCGCGATCTGGCCTGCAGACAACAAGCTTAACTCTCCTGGCCGGTTCGGGATCTCCATCTCGCCTATGCATGAAAATCGATGGACAGCCTACTGTAGAACTCCACCGGTGCAAACTAAAAAAAAAAGGTGAATCTGAATCAGAAATTCTGAAATTCACCTAGATCCGTCGTAGATGTAAGATTTATCGAAGTGTTTAGTACATCTTCATCTCCCTCTCTATTATCTCTTAGGAGACAAAAGAAAATCTGCCTCTTCTTCCTTGTACTGCAGAGGGCGAGGGCACGACCACGACACACGGTCGGGCGTGGCCAACTGCTGCCATGGCTTTGGGCCACGGCGCAGGCCAGGGCGACCGTCAGGGCGTGGCCGACGATGCTCCTGCGCACGATGCTTAGTCAAGAGAAAGAAGAAAAGAACGAACCATTTTCTTTGTAACTAGTGGCATTGCTGAATAACTTTTTAAATGTCATCAAACAAAGATTTGCGCCTTATTTGACAAATCGTTTCGAGGACTGATAAGTCGGCTGATTTTGTTTTTGGTTGTTTTTTTTAAGTGCAAAAACAATATATCATGGTTAATAAGTCGGACTAATAAGTCAAATGAATAACGCATTGATGAAACACACTTTATTCTGCTCCACTAATTTAGTGAATCCGGAGACACATCCACCGTTTTGGTGGATTAGATCTACAGTGTAGCTAGCTACAGGATAAAAAAGATTTGGCTAGAAAAACTGATGGATCCGAGCTCTATCAAACATGTCCATCGATTATGTAGAACGTCAAGCCCTTTAAAAAAAGAAATTAAAGCGATAGAGTAAAAGAGTTACTCATTATATTAATAAACAAAGTGTCTAGAGTAAACAAATTAAACAGCATGCAGTCTTAGAATAGAAGAAGAAAGAAATTAAACAAGAGGTTTCTTTCGCGTAATGCGACGGCGATTTCATGAAATCGTCGGTTCCGTTCCTTTTCGGATACCTTTTATCTGCGATGCTTAATGAAGATTGGCTTAATCGTTTGTGCTAATCACAATGGAGTATGGATGCAGCGTGCAACAACTAAAGCACTGAACGCGCAGCACGTTGGTCGTTGCTTTTCTCTGCCGCTCGCCGCTTGCTTGTTTAGGTCTGTTGTACTGTCAGGATTTCACAAAACCCGGCCTCACCAAACGCAAAACATAATAACTCCTATTCATTAGCCAACTGCCCCCCGTGCCGTACCTTTTAAACCCTCTTTTGTCCCCAAATATATAACCTTTGCTTGCAAGACACACGGAAAAAAAATCGCGCCTTTTTTCTCGTACAAGTTCTTGCTTTACTCACGCACAGCGGCCGTGGTCGCGACCGTGTCGCTTTCAGCTTTTCATTCGTGTTGCTGCGCACAGAAATATTCAACAGTAGACATTATTCTCGTGTGCTCGTTGAGTCGTCGTTTTGTTGGTTTGTCACTCCAGCACGTCCATCCACGGTTGTATCTCACCGGATAACGCAGAATTTTAGGTACACCAAATGGCATATGGTGTGAGCAGGGCAAAGAGCTAGCCTGAAGTTGACGACCAGGAGACGCTCACCTAAAAGTTTTCGTTTAACTGAAGCAACATGCTGCATTACCTTCAACTGCACCGCTGGGTTAGGTGGGTCCACACCACACTACTACTACTACTACTACCGTACGATGTACGTACGCGCGTACGTGTGTCCCAGCGTTTCTTCGTAAATTAAGTATTCTTGAAACGGATTGAAATACTCCATTTCGGTAGCATTTCCAAGAGGCCCAAATTTGACCCACTAGTTTATCATTTATACAAGTGTCAATGCAAACATTTACCCCTCCTAAATTCTTCTTATCTCCACGTAATAGCAACTCCCTTTATCTTTAATCTCTAAATATGAAACACACCACATGAGATCTTATTTGGATGTTGCCGAATACACCTCAATGCACATGTTTTAGATGAATTGGAGTAGAATTTAGTTCAGATTCTACTACAATTCACTCCAACCCAAGTGGATCGATGTCAATCCGACTACATCAAAACAAGACTTAAGACCTAAGTATGATTTTTTCCCTTAGTAAAATAAACTTGGCCACACCTATCGAGGATATATAGCGAGAAGCAAACCCCAAAAAACCATCATGTGACTGAGCATTACTAAAAAGAGTGCCTTGAGTCCAGCCCAACTACACTCATGGGACATTACTAAATCCGGAATTAAGTCCAAAAATCATGTTTTTTCAGCTAGCCTAGCCCATAAAATGCATAGGTCTAGGCATAGGCTAGCCTAGCTAGGCGACACTTGTACTAGACAAAAGACAGATGTGGGGTGACAATGTCTTAGAGCTAAGCAACTATAAGAGGCTTTTTATATCCTTTGAAAATTATAGAAATAGAATTTTGGCAAAAATATAACCTATACTTCTATAATTGGATATCCAAATATAGATATCCATTATTTTAGATTTCTCGCTAGCTAAAGATAAAGAGCGAGGATAACTCTCTAGAGTGCACACAAGATATAAAAAACCGTTGGAGGTTATAAAGATATAGGAAGTATTTTTTTTACTTAAATGACTCATCAAATGATGATTTAGAGAATAATTTTTATAAAGTCTCTTAGAGATGCTCTTAATAACTCCAAAAGACTTTATATATACTTTGGTGAAAAAACACCCTCCAACCGCCTCTTCAATTGGATCTCCAGATATAGAAATAAACTATTACGGATTTCTTACTAGCCAATGATGGAGAGCAAGAACCTAGAATGGCTCTTTTTTAAAGTATGCACAAGATATAGAAAAGTTATTAGAGGGTATATAGATATAAAAAATGAATTTTACTCAAATGACTTTGTAAACGACAATTTAATAAAAATTCTTGAAGATGCTCTTAAGCAAGAAGAGTGTGCCATGCGAGAAAGATGTTGCACCTAGGTAAAAATCACGATAAACCACACGGATAAAGAGGAAGTTTATATTATCATAGTTTGAGGAGAAGTGGCTAGTATATATATACTCTCACAGTTCCAAATCTCAAGATGTTTTTCTTTTCTAGATTTATAGAATTTATTGTGTATGTAGATATATATTATGTTTAGATACATAGCAAATGCTATAAATATAGAAATACCAAAACATTTTGTAATTTAGAACGGGGAAATATAACACTTAAAAGAATATGGGAATTGCCACTAAATGGAAATAACAATTGAGAGTTGGATGGAGACTATTGGAATTGGAAATGCTATAAATTAATAAATCATGCGTGTTGGTTGTGTGGTGGCGTAACTAAATCTTGCGCCTTTTTTGTTTCCCTTTATTTCTCAAAGAAAACACGTTTCATAACGAGTCAGTTAATTATTATTTAATGAACAGTACGGATGACGGGGTTTAATTGAAAGGCGCTCAGGTGTTGAAATTTGTAAGCAGCGCCCCTACGTGACAGCAACTGTATGTAATTCTGTAAAGTGCAAACAAGTGTCAACTTGTTCAAACCCCAACGAATTCCATATCATAACAACGAGAGCACGCAAAAATTCCTCGTGGTTTAAATATTTTTGACCCACATATCTCCTCCTGCACCGCGAAACAGTCCGTCCGAATAATACAACACGAATTTCCGCGCGATCGAGTTGGTGCCATGGAATTCCGTCGCACGGGAGATGAGATGAGATCCTCCTAACCCAACCGCGAGAATCTGAGGAACAGGGAGCAGCGGCCCCCTCCTCACCTAACCCGCACCCGCCCGGTGGTAAAAGGCAAAATCTCACCGGCCATGCGGTACCAGCCGCCGCCCAGATTTCGCCAATAAAAACCTCCATTGACGAAAGCTTGCCGGTGTCGTCCTGCCCACGACGCGCGTTTGTTACAGCCAGTAGTGAGTGAGAGCGGGACCTGCTGGGCCCCTGCTCCCTGCCCCCTGCCGCGCGTTATATCTGCTGCGCCGCACAGGTAGAGAGAGAGAGAGAGTCGAGTCCAGTCCAGTCCAGCTCGGCCGGTCAGTAGTGGATAGCTCGCCTCGCGCCCCAGATCCCAATGCGCCCCGCCGCGTCGCTCTAGGCCGTCGCGCGAGGACGTACGTACGGGTGCGCCGCCGTGCAGTGCAGCCATCATCGACCAGCCATGAAGCCGGTGCTCGCCGTGTTGGCGCTCGTCGTGGCCGCGCCGTTCCTCCACGCCGCCGGCCAGGTACTACGCGTGTGTCGCCAGCTGCGCGTCCTCCTCCTTCCTGGTCTGGGCTCTGGTCTGGTCTGACGAGCGTGCATTGCGTGCAGGGCGAGGAAGCAGGCGCCGGGCCGCTGCCGTTCGCGGTGGGCGCGGCGCCGGCGGGCTGCGACGTCGCCCAGGGCGAGTGGGTGCGCGACGGCGACGCCCGCCCGTTGTACCAGGAGTGGGAGTGCCCCTACATCCAGCCGCAGCTGACGTGCCAGGCGCATGGCCGCCCCGACAAGGCGTACCAGAGCTGGCGCTGGCAGCCGCGCGGCTGCTCCCTGCCCAGGTAAAACGCTTCGCAGTCGCAAACCCTCCCTCCCGTCGCCGGCGCCGGCGGCGTCCGTCTCGCTCTTTTGCGTCGTGTGGCTAGCAGTTGCACGGTGAACATTGCGTGCGCCGGTTGAAGGAATCCAATGCTCCTGCTCCTTTTTTTTTGGCGAGAAAACGCAGGAACCGTGCCCGCGCTTTGCTCTGCCTCTGCCTGCAGTAGGAACTTGCAAGAAACCGTGAAGAAAGCTACTACTGTGCTAGCGAGGAGGAGTTACCACTCCTGCTTGCTTTCTGTCATTTTTTTTCTTTGTTTTTTTACAAAGGTTAAAAGGACACACGCGGTAACAAAGAGATTATTGTTACTACGCGTCATCATTGAGCATATTGATCCTCGAGAGCTGCGCTCACTTGTGACTTGTGTAGGACGCCAATAATGCGCGGCATGGGCCGGACCGGAGTACTACACGTCCGATAGCTAGCACACAGGACTGCAGGGCAACAGTTGGTAGTAGGTGAACCATGTTCATGCTCCAGAGGCGGTAGTACAACCACCAATGGCAAGTTTTTTTTAAAAAAAGAACCATCAATTGCAGTAAAATTAGTGATCGATCTAGTAGGTTTGCTTGCGAGACAAGAGAAAAATCCATAGCATCAGGATCAGCAAAGATTCTGATATACGTATAACGAACTGCTTCTATATAGGAGTACGTAGTATTTTATTTTACAGCGACGCGACACACACCAACCACAGAATTGACATGAACAACCTGTTACTAGCTAGTGTTCATCAGTCAGTTACGCTCGATATCAGCAGAACGGACCTAATTTGGTTTCCGGTTCAAAATCCCGGCCGCAACAGACTAAACGTGGTCCATCCAGACACGTCGTAATGCAATCCTGGTGAGCAGACAGCGAGGCCCATGCACGTTTTGTGCCCTTGCGAAGCCGTCGCACTCCGGCGACGTAACGTCTGGCCTGCCTGACCACCACTAAAAACCATGGCGGCACTAATTGCCATGGCACTGGCAATTTGGCATGCCACGCAGACCAACCAGACCTAACCGGTGAGGCCACTATCCTCCTACGACTCGGCTGGGGGGCCCAAGATCCAGTGTCTGGTTTGGTCCACTCGACGTCTCCATTCAGGGCTTGTTTGGAACGTGAGAGATTTTTGTGTGTTCCTGTACTTTTTCATGTGAAAATGAACTAATTGCTGTAAAATTTATGTACAATTCTTGTCTTACGTTCCAAACAGACCCCCTCAGTGTCAGTGCGGAGAGATGAGCAGGGTGGCAGTGCAAAAGGCGTTCTTGCTTGGTCCTGAATGAATAGGGGGGAACTGTTTGAACCGTGGTAGGAATTATTAACTAATGAATGAATCAATGGACTGATGCGCAGCTTCAACGCGACGCTGATGCTGGAGATGCTGCGTGGGAAGCGGATGCTGTTCGTGGGCGACTCGCTGAACCGGGGGCAGTACGTGTCCCTGCTGTGCCTCCTGCACCGCGCCATCCCCGACGGCGCCAAGTCGTTCGAGACGGTGGAGTCGCTGAGCATCTTCAGGGCCAAGGACTACGACGCCACCATCGAGTTCTACTGGGCGCCCATGCTGGCCGAGTCCAACTCCGACGACGCCGTCGTGCACTCCGCCGACGACCACCTCATCCGCGGCGCGCCCATGGACAGGCACTCCAGCTTCTGGAAGGGCGCCGACGTCCTCGTCTTCAACTCCTACCTCTGGTGGGTCGCCGGAGACAAGATCCAGATCTTGTGAGTAACCTGCTCGTCGCTGCTGCTGCTTGTAATCCATTTGTTTTGCTGGACGACGTACGATTGATCCTGTGTGGTGTTCAGGAGGGGCGCCGACAATGACCCCAGCAAGGACATCGTGGAGATGAAGTCGGAGGAGGCGTACAGGCTGGTGCTGTACCAGGTGGTCCGGTGGCTGGAGCGAAACGTGGACGCGAAGAAATCGCGGGTGTTCTTCGTCACCGCGTCGCCAACGCACACAGAGGGCAAGGCGTGGGGCGACGAGGCGGAGGGCGCCAACTGCTACGGCCAGACGTCGCCGATCAGCGCCGCCGACGACTACCGGGGCAGCAGCACGAGCCGGGAGATGCTGCGGGTGACGGGGGAGGTGCTGGCCACGTCGCGGGTGCCCGTCGGCCTCGTCAACGTCACGCGCCTGTCCGAGTACCGCCGCGACGCGCACACGCAGACCTACAAGAAGCAGTGGGCGGAGCCGACGGCGGAGCAGCAAGCCGACCCCAGGAGCTACGCTGACTGTACGCACTGGTGCCTCCCCGGCGTACCTGACACGTGGAACGAGCTGCTCTACTGGAAGCTCTTCTTCCCCAGCAACGATCAGGTCCTCTGATCGATCTCATGATGCGTGCGTGCGTGCCTCTGCACGGCATGCACAGCGCGTCCATCGAAACAGAACAAAGAAATTAATGTAGATGAAGAACTGAAACCTCGTGTAAGTGCGACTGGTGTACATGCATTCGATCGTGCACAAACCTTCCGTTGATGTAATCAGTTTTCTCTCTCTCTTTTTCGGGTCGTTGTAAGAGGCTCCTTTTTTTTTCCAATTTCGAAGAATTCAGGAAAAGAAGTCTTTTGTACGTAAACAAGAGCATAGGTGCGTAATCCACATCACATGTCAAACACGACACGCTGACACCATCTACCTATGTAACGTTTTTTTTTGAAAGGGAACAACTCAGATGGTGATCACGAAGACTCTCCAAAGGCGCAGCATCGTTCAAGCTCACCCCTCCTATGTAACGTTGTGATTGCTCGTTATTTTGATGGTATCCCCAAAACTGCGTCTTTAACATCTTTTTGACATATATGCAGAATGCTAAGGAAAACACGGGGTCCATCATATAAACACCCCTGAATTCTTTAACACATGGGCTTTAGTTACTCATATCCAACCATCCAGGGCTTCTACTCTTACATCGCTCTGAAAACTCACTGCAAGGTGAAGAAGCGTCAGCATAATGCTCACCTAGTACTTTCTGGCGATGAAGCCTGGCTTGGTAGCTTGCCACGGTTTTACCTAGGGGTCCTGAATTCGGATATTGGTCTTATGTAAAGAAGTTGCTTTTGCTTTTGCTTGTCTCGTGTTGAGTCCTGGATGCGAATACAGCTTCATGTGTTTGGGTACCTACGACTGGGAACATGGTTCTTGTAATTGTCTGCTGCTGCCTTTGCTGCTGGGCGTTGGTATTCCATTGTTATTGTGTTAATCTTCTTCAACGTTTTCCTTTTAAAAAAATTGATGCATGGTCTATTCTCTGATTCTTTCCCATGGCTAACATTCATCCTACTTCGTCGTTTCGTCATCCGTAATGCCAGATAAGAAAACGACATTTCGTTTTTGAGAAAAAGAAAACCAAATGGTATTCGCAAAACCGAATTCTTACACGAGTCACGGAATGACATTTCATGGGCCATAAAGTGCCCACGTATCAAGCCCATTACGGACCAAACAAACTAGTGAGCCCAATGTGCGACTGTGCATGTGAACCATAGGTAGCCGATCTTTTTTTTTCTATAATACTACTAGGCCGTTTTTCTTCTTCTTCTTGGGCCAACCAGGAGGACGAGGAACATCTCTTTTGCTGCATTCCTTTTTTTTTAACTTACCTGTTGCTAGGTTTTATTAATTCTCATTTAACCTCTTGCTTTCTTTATCTATTTGGTATGGAACATGTCCATTCTACCCCTGAACTATACTCGAAGTCTAGCTTTCCTTCTTGAACTCCAAAACCGAGTACCTCACTCAAATTTTAAAACCGTTCATTTTTCTCCATGACCTGGTTATTGGTTGTTTTCAAATGCGGTTTTATTTTTTTAGTTTTAAAATAAACCCAATAAATACCTAATGGAGATTTTGAACCACAAAAAAATATATCTAAACTTCTAAAATATCTGAGAAAAATACTAAAGATGGATTAGGACATGAGAAACCCAAATAATATATTTATAAATATCTCTAGAATATTTTAAAATTTTGATTTAGCTCTAGGAAAATCGGAAAATATCCATATATATATTAACTAGCTAAATATTTCAACTGATAAGAATCGTGTAACTCAATTTTAGCGTTTTGAGAAAAACGTTGTAACTTCATATGAAACTAGTCCCTGTGTAGCATTGCAGCAACAGCGTCCGTTCCACGGAGCACGGACTAGTTCTTACTCACTGATGACTTGGTTGTTTGGTTTCCTGAATCTGAAGCAACACGAACGGGACTAGTTCGTACTCACTGATCACCACTTCGTCCATGACTTCGATTGTGGAGAATCAGAGCTGGAGCTGGGAGTTTCAGGACGAACTAGAACATCGCTGAACGGTGATGTAGCTTCCTAATGCTACTAAACCATGCATGGAAACAAATTCGAAACAAGATATGCTCAGTCTTAACCCAAATGGAAATCGACACTCCTGCGCCGCAGGCTCCAGTGTGCTGTCAAGTGTCAACCAAGATTATCATTGTCATTGTCATTGGAGGTTCCAATTTTAGGTCGATCTTCAGTTGGTGTTTAGCTACTCCCTGCTTTCAGTCAAATACAACTTCAGTCTTCAGCAGACACAAAGAATTATGCAGCAGGTTGCCATGAAAAAGGTCCGACGATCTACATCGCATCGCGTGATGGAGAGATGCACAGCATTTGGCACTTGAGAGTACAGAAATGATGTGGACAAAGCAAGGCCTTCCAAAACTTTTGTGCTCGACAAGTTTTAGCCATAGTCTTGGTGATATCTTAGAAGGGAAGGAAGACTGGCCTGTTTTTGATCAACTCTATGTCTTTATTTGTACTGCTCCGTGATGCTCTGCAGGCTGCAATTCATTGGCCTGTTTCCACAAACATGATGAATATGCAGCCGAAAGAGACACTGCGTTAGCCTTTTTAGTGCATGCTTGACTAAACTAAGGAATATAGAACGGAGACCCTAACTAACCGGACGTGACACTACCATCTACATATGCATGTACTGTAAACAAAGCTTAAAGTTGGTGAATGAATGCTACTACCCAGCTAGTATTGATCTGCAATTAGTCTCTTACGGTTAGGGCTTTAATTGCAGGGCAGGAATTTACTAGCGCTGATGGGGTCTCACTCCCACCAGAATTGCGCTAGTTACATGTCATCTGCTCCACATACATGGACTTCTCCACATGTTTATTATAGTACAAGTACACTACTGGTACTATAAGAACAAATTGTCTTCAGCAACACCAACCAAGGCGAATCCTGTTTCAGCTAATCTTCACTTCTTTGTGTATCGGTCAGAACCACTTCCTAACTTCTCCATCATCCGGTGTGCGTTGTTTAGACTGACCGCACCGCAGTCCGCTAGGCGATCCGCTACCGGCCTTCGTCCGCTGCAGACAACGCAATCTTGTTCACACACGCTATTGCTAGCTGGCCCACAGTGCACAGAAAAGCCCATGCGCGGGAGGACAGCGGCGTGGGGCCAGGTGCTGCGCGAGGCGGGCAGACACGCATGCAAGGGAGAGAGGAGAGAGAGTATAGGATGGGTCCCACAAATTCAAATACTAAAAAATCTAATAATTCACAAACCAAATAACTAAATTAAATTTTGATTACACCATTAAATTTGTTTCAATAAATCCTTCAAAACAAGATCTCACATGGATATATTTCGATAAAGTTATAAATAAGCTCTAATGTTAGTTGATAGAGTACGGGATATAGAGGATGATGGGTGCAGAAGAAAGACGTATAGAGGAGAGAATTTTGATGACTAAGATAGATAGAGGATGAATTTAGAGTAATAGCAGTGCGGATAGTCTTATACACGCACACACACAGAACTAATAATACTAATACAATACGTTTTGCGCCCTGAATTGGAGAGGAATTGAGGCATTGATAGATGCAGTTCATAGTAGCTGTTCAGTATATGCTGGCACGTGAAGGGAGGGAGGAGGGTGCCGGACGCAGCGTGGCTGAGCTAGCCGTACAGTGGTTGCTGTGTTTGGGAGCGTTGCTGAGCGCTGTTTGTTTGGATTCGGATGAGGCGTCGCACAGCGGTTGGCACTGGACAGTACACAGTATAGAAATAATTTGGATTCGTTTGGCTTTTCAGCCGGTTTAAATCCAGTCAGAACAGTATTTTTCTCTCACAAGAAATCAGTCAGCAGTACTTAATCCAGCCAGAACAGTGTATAATTCAGCCAACCGAACATGCTGAATGTGTGCAAAGGAAGGCCTTCCAAAACTTTTTTTTGCTCGACAGGAGTTTTAGCCATAGGGAAGGAAGACATGGATTTGATCTGAGTTTCAGTTATGCCGTCCAATCAACCTGATTGCCCTGTTTCCTTTGGATCAACTCTCTTAATTTTTTTTGTCTTTATTTATACTCCGTGATGATCTGCATGCTGCAATAGTGCAATTGATTGGCCTGTTTCTACAATCATGATGAGAGCATGCAGCCGAAAGAGACAATGTGCGTTATCCTTTTTTAGTGTGTAAATGATTAACTAAATAAAATAATATACAACGTGTTCTTTGTGTATCGGTCAGAACCACCCGCTAACTTCTCCATCTCCAGTGCCTATCCGCGCACAGAACTAATACAAATACAGCACGTTTTGCGCCCTGATTTGGAGTGGAGAGCAATTGAAGCGTTGATGCAGTTCATAGTAGCTGTTTAGGTGCACCAAGACCTACGAGATCAAAAGGGCAACAACTCTCAGTCTCACCTAAAAGGACTCTTTTACCACAAACTATCGGTTAGCACCTGCTTGTCGCGCTCCGCACACACCATGCAAGCTATTTGACCGCACATGCAGTATTGCAGTGTCAGAGCTTGCGAGCAACAGCCGGATCCTGCAAAGTTCCTCGGTGCCGTGCCGATCGACGTCGTCGTCTCGTCCCAGGCCGGTGTCAAGATGACCGGGTGCACCCGCCGCGGAAGGGTCGAAGCACGGCCGGCGCCGGCGTTGACGCGCTCGAGGAGGAGGCGTGGCTGGTGGCGGAGGCGCCGCCGGCCAAGAAGCCCCACGCGAGGGCGGCGCCGTGGGGCGGCGTCACCGTCAGCTTCGGCCTCCGCGGCCACTTCAACTCGTTCGTGCTGCTTCTGCTCGTCTTGTTCGTCGTCCTCGCCATTTCAGTCACCACCACCACCATGAACGACAGCAGCAGCTGCGGCGACGGCGGGCCCGATCAGCGGGAGACGACGACGACGAGCGCGCCGCCGCCGCCGCTACCTGCGGATGACGCCGGGCAGGGGGAGTGCGACATGTCGTCTGGCCGGTGGGTGTACGACGACGCGGCGTACCCGCTGTACGAGGAGGGCGCGTGCAAGTTCATGTCGGACCAGTCGGCGTGCGCCAAGTTCGGGAGGACGGATCTCAAGTACCAGCACTGGCGGTGGCAGCCACACGGCTGCGATCTTCCCAAGTTTGACGCGGTGAAGCTGCTCCAGAGGCTGCGCGGAAAGCGGCTGGCTTTCGTCGGCGATTCTTTGAACCGGAACCAGTGGATATCCATGGTCTGCCTCATCGACACCGCCACCCCTACGCTGCACAAGTTCATGGCCGGCGGCGGCAACAGCTCCCTCGTTTCCTTCAAGATCCTTGTACGTAGAGCCGATCCACCATGCCGTTTGTCATTCAACATGCATGTATATATGCCACGCCAGACGCCTCCAGAGTGAGTGAGAGTGTCGCCGTCATGTTTTGCGTGCACCAGGAGTACAACGCGTCGGTGGACTTCTACTGGTCGCCGCTGATGGTGGAATCGAACACGGACCATCCGGTTCACCACCGGGTGGCCGACCGCGTCGTGCGCGCCGGTTCCATAGACAAGCACGCCAGGCGCTGGGCCGACGCCGACGTGCTCGTCTTCAACTCCTACCTCTGGTGGCGCCGCCCGACCATCAAAGTCCTGTGAGTGTCTCTGTGTGTGTTCTCTGTTTGTCTGAGGTACTGACGGTGACGATGATGCTGAATTGCTGACACTGACCGTGCGTGCATGCGTTCTGTGCGGCGTACATGCAGGTGGGGGTCGTTCGAGGCGGCGGCGGCGGCGGGGGAGGGCGCGCACAGGGCGGCGTACGAGGTGACGGACAGCCTGCGGGCGTTCGAGCTGTCGATCAAGACGTGGTCAGAGTGGCTAGAGCGCCACGTCGACCGCGGCCGGACGCAGCTCTTCTTCACGAGCATGTCGCCGACGCACCTCCACTCCGACGAGTGGGAGGCCGGGAGCGGCAACCACAACCACCAGTGCTACAACGAGACGGAGCCGATCATGGCGGAGGAGGGGCACCGCGGGCAGGACACGGACCCGGCGTTCGCGCGCGCCGTGGAGGCGCAGGTTGCGCGCCTGGGCGCGCGCGGCGTCGCCGTGCGGGTGCTTAACGTGACGCAGCTGTCGGAGCACCGCAAGGACGCGCACCCGTCCGTGCACCGCCGGCAGTGGACCCCGCCCACGGCGGCGGAGCTGGAGGCGCGGGTGCAAGACCCCAGCAGCGGCGCCGACTGCATCCACTGGTGCCTCCCCGGTGTGCCCGACGTCTGGAACCAGATGCTCTATGCGCACCTCGTGTCGTCGTCGTAGTAGAAACTACTAGCAAGGTGGCACCATACCCGCTCACCAATTTCAATTCGCAGCTCATTTTGTTTTTTATTATTCCCCTAATTTTAGGTATTACGCTTTGCAGATGTAATTTGAAATGAAAAATTATATAAAGCAACAGCGTAGTTTGTAGAGTGAATTAACATGGGCAGTATACACAACTCGGCCGTCATATGCAGCATAGTCCATTGGCTCAGTAGATACTTTCGTTTGGGAGGCTTGGGCGCCACTGAAATGTAGTTTCGATTTATTTTCCTCTTGTTCCAAAATTGTTAACTATGTGTAGTGGATAGGTTGGAGCGTGTGGTTGGCCAAATCAGCAAGAATGCACCTTAGGATACCCTCAATAATAGAGTTGACTTGCTAACCCTTATATATAAAGTTAAAATATTTTAGACAATGCAGCTAGCATAGAAAAGGGTATAAGCATACACCATGAATTATAGACAATGCAAGTGTGGGGAGCTATGCGGTCCTCATAAAGAGATATTAGTTGGTCTTTATCACATTACCTCTCTTTGTTTTTTGAATAAAATATGATATGAGCTAGTTGTTTCAACTATTGTTGGAGCTACTATTTTCTCACTCAATGTTACTTAAACAATTAATAAGGTATGACAAGCTTAAGCGTAAGAGAATAGGTTATGGCTAATGATGCTGTAACGGACACAACAACTTAGGGTGCCATGGACACTAACGGATTCTCTTACTCAATATGGTGGTTGCCTAGCCCATGAAGATAGCCCAACTGGAATAGACTCATCTTCAACCAACCCCTCCTTCCCTGTTATCAATTATCAATGGCAGAAAAAATTATGGAGGGCTAGGGGGTTCAATGTGGTAAGGTGCGGCCAGGGTAGGGGGGCTTGAGTCCCAGCAGGCCCCCTGGCAGATCCGCCCCTGACCATGGTTGTTAAATAAGGCTTGTGACATACAAGCCCATCCGAGATGAGAGTTGTGGAAGCAAAGAAATACATGGATTTTCTGATGGCTTCACTCATCCACGATAGAGCTAGAACTTGGTCGTGCTATTTTAGGACCACCCCTTCCACACTATTTTTGGCACGATCTATATTTTGGGCCATGAAATAGACCATCCATCAATGTGATTGCCCTCTACACGGCCAAGCGTAACATTTACATGGTTTTCTTATTGCCTTCCTTTCTTGTGTTGTTTTTGTCTAGTTTAGGCTGCTAGCCACTACCTCTGTGGTTTTGTAATATGCGTCATGAGGTCGTGTAAACCAATTATGTTTCCTCTGAATGAAATACAGTCGCTATGACATGTTATCGAAAAAATTGTCTTGACCTCACAATTAATAATTTTGTTTGGTTTTTATGATGGATGCAATTAAAACAACCTTGCCAAAAGCATTGTTATCCTAAAAGCTAAACAATAACCAGTCGATCATTTAAATAGGATAACTGGTTGATTAAACAAAAATAGCGTACAACTGTAACGTTAGCGTTGTATAAATGGGTTAAACGGTCGTTTTGGGTGAACCATGTTTAAGACAAATTGGAGAGGTGTTGGGCATGCCTTTTTTTTTACCAATAAAGAACATCTCTCTTTCATCATGTGGTTTATGATTAAAAATGAAAAAACAACAACCATTTTTTTTGTCCTTGGTCACAAATTACAATTGGTAGACCCCAATTCTGGTCCTCAAGTTTGTGCGGTGCTCAATCATATGGCCTCTTTGATTGACTCGAATACATGGAGATTTTTTTAAAGAAAGATACATACTTTATCTGCAGGTTATTTTTGGGTCACCTACTTATTTTTAGGTCACATACTTTGTCTGCAGGTTCATTATGGTCCATCCTCTAGAAGGAGAGCAGACATGCCAAGATTGATGCAAAAATCTTCATTGCTGAGCTCTCCATCATAAAGCCATAAGATTGATGCTAGGTAGGCAAGCAGAAGTTCAAAAAAAAATCATTCTAAGTTGCAAATTATTTTTTATTATTTTGTAGATAGCTCCGTATATGTCTAAATTAATAACAAAAACTATGTATTATTAGAAAAAGGACAGAGCGACATATAATTTGAGTGAAACTGATGGAGTAGTTGGCACGTTACTCATGTAAAGGCCGAAATGTTTTTTTTTTAAAAAAGAGAGAGATGCTTTTTAAAATAGAAAGAGATGCACATACAAGGCGAGGGTTCCGTCGGAGGCAGAGGCCGGACATCACAACACTTATTTCGTCGTGGCGACGTGCATGCACCACGAAAACACTCGATCCAAAAAATGGCCCTCGAGGATGGGCCATATGAGTTTCCACTTTGGCGGTAGTCTTACAAATGGGACATCGCCGTGTCACCACTCACACAGATCGCACGAACACAGCTGGGTGTATCTTTAGCCCAGCAGCCCAGCCCACTAAAGAAGTGGCATCTGATAAGGAGAGCCCACAGGCTACAGCGATACCACTATTGCATTTGCAACCTGTCATCAATCAAGGAAAAAAAGTGAACCTATTAATGCATAATCCCTCTGCCATCTGTCATTAAAGAATAGTTTTTAGAGTTGTTTGAAGTCAATCTTTTTGAATTTTAACTGAATTTCTTGAAAAAAACAATTAAAATTTATGGTATCAAATTAGTATTATTAGATTTTTCATTGAATATATTTTCACATAATACTCATTTTATGTCATAAATGTTTTTTTTCTATAAAGTAGTAAAAATTAGAAAAGTTTAACCAGTACGGATAATGAACAATAATATATTAGGATTGAATTTTGAAAAGTGAGTAGTAGGGCAGCACAAATTTGAGAATCGTATATTTATTTCCAAATTGTCAACTTTGTGGAAAGCACTGCGCCCGAAGACATGTACTGTACGGAACAGGTATCGGATAGGGCAAGTGACCAAAGTGTTCACCGGATGTGAAACACCATCACCTGATACCGAGACGGCATCGGCTCTGGGGTCCGAGGTGATCTAGATGTGAGGGAGCAGTGATTAGATTAATGAGGCGGATTAGATTACAAGGCAATATATCCATGCATTGCTTGCGCTTGAAACAACTCTTTTACGTACTGAAGTGCACCAGGAACATGCAACAAGTCCAGCTGCTGGAGTAGCTAGCCATGGGAGTCAGTAATCCTGGCGAGTTTGGCTGCTCCATGCAGCATCGAAGTTGCCACAGTCAGAGGCCATGGCTCCAATAACTATGCTCCATGCAAGCAGTGGGCAGTGAGCTAGAGGTACTAGTAGGGGTACTAGACCAGGAGGGCTCGTATATTCATGCGACGGCCATAGCCTGCGCTTCTTTAACTGAGCTACAGTGTACTATTGGCGATTGCATGCTCACTGTTCGAGAGCACACGTATAATTGCTTGGCTGCTTGTATGCATGCAAATCCCGGCATTCTACACATTACTACACAGCCTAGCTAGAGAGTAGCTAAGTAAGGCTACTTCCATTTTTTTATTAGATCTACAGTACTCCGGGAGTATTTCAAAATTCAAACATACTTCCAGTGAATGAATGAAGTACGGTATTAGAGCAAGGTTAATATAACCCACCGTTGGTAGTATGAATCCTTACGTTTAACCTCTCAGTCCATTTATATAATAATGGTTACACTTTTACTATTATTATATGGTCTACTTGTCAATTTAATATAATTTTTTGGTTCTTGTGTCTAAGTTAGTTTTAAGCTTTACAGCTCACTCCTCACATCTCTCCACCACCTTATCATTTAGCCTTCTTACAACCACCTATAATACTTGCTCTTACTCCTATAAAAATCACAACAATCCTTGCCAACCTATCATGTACTACCAGATAATTTGAAACCAACGTTAATAGTGTATAAGGGCGTCCCCAACAGTGCCACATCAGATAGCTCATAGGAATCCATGTCAGTATTTTTTCTATGTGGAAGAAAGAGAAGATGGAAAAGATAAGAGACTACTCTGTTTCTCTTATTTCAACATCTATCTCGCTCAGAAAACAAGGTAATCTGTGGGCCTGCTCATAAAGAATGAGAGAGACATGAGAGATGATGTAGAATAAAAAACTATTTACATGTGAGGTTCACGTCATGAGATGACAATGATATGACATGTATAAGCTAACTGTTGTTTCAACTGTTGAGGACGCCCTAAACTAAAAAAAACTATCATTTCCCCTAAAAAAGATAAAACAATCCTACCATTTTCTGTTTTTACAACTTAGCGGCTGCTCGACGCACCTGGGTCGTGACACCATATGGCACCGAACAAAACATGCCCATATTACATGAATAAATTACATAACGAGAATCTAATGTTATTACTATATTTAATACTCCCTCTGTCCCTAAATAGATATCATTCTCGCTTTCCGATAAGTCAACGTTTTCAAAATATCAGCAATTATATATTAAAATATATAAATAATTATGCTAAGTAATTAGTATCATCGGAAAGATCTTTAAGTCTAGTTTTTTTAACAAATTTATTTAAAGATATAAATAGTATACGTGTTTTCTATAAATTTAGTCAAAGTTAAGAAAGTTTGACCGGCACATATCTCATAACGACTTTTTTTTAGACGGAGGAGTATATGATAGAAATTCTTCTACCATACTGTATTTGAGTACGTACTCCTGCGGCTTGTGCTACGCGCTGCAGGCGCACGAGGCACGACTGCACGGCAGAGCGCAGCGCATGCGATGCAATGCAATCACCGTGTCATTACGAGCAGCTGCCAGCTACTACTCGTAGCTCTCTAGTCTTTTTTCTGGCCAGGCCATGTTCATGGCCCCAGGGCAATGGCAACCGGCCACACGTAGGAGATCCATCGGTCGTCAGTCAGTGTTGAAACCTCCAGCTCCAGCTCCAGCTCACCTTACTGGCTTACTACTCTTGACTGTGGAGTACCGTAGTGGAGCTAGTGCTAGCTTTCCCCTGGACTGACGAATGGTGGTCAGAGTGTAGAGGCTACCTGGGCGCCTGCTCTGCTCTCACACCCCCACACCGAGTAGGAAGGAGTAGCTACTGGCGCTGCTGCAGCTGGTTGAAGTCAAACATTTTGATTTTTACTGAATTTATAAAAAAACATTAAGATTTACAGTATAATTAGGTTTTTGATATATCTCTATAAGGAGCTACAAAATTAAATTTGACTGGTACGAACTACGAAATCTAAAAACTACTCGTAGTACTGTAAAATTGATTCGGGACCGGAGGGAGTACTGCCGCCTGCTGTGCCACGCGCCAGCTCTGCGCCAGAATTTACGAGCCGAGCAGTCGCAGTACTCTAGTCGTAGTAGTACAGCCGTCCGGCGAGCGTCCTGCACTGCACAGACGAGACGAGACGACGATCGAGAGAGAGAGCGCCTGGCGGCGTCTGCGTGTGCGTGCCCGTCAGTCCCTAGCCAACTCGCCAGCCAGGCACTGACTGCATTAGTTGGCAGCCTGCTGCGGCGTCTCCCAAAGCTCGGACAATGACATGGCCCAGGGGGGAAAAGGGTTATTGGTGCCTGCCACTGGACGGCGAACCTGTCAGGGAATGCCGCTCGCCGCCGGGACCGGCCGGCGGGATACTCTGCGGGCGACCATGGCCCAGTCGGATTGACCCACTTCCACTCCCACTCCCATACCATGCGTGCCAAGCCAACCTAAAATTTGGCAACTTGATCACGATCTTTATATCCATAGAAATATCTTCTTCTTGATAAGTACGTATTACAAAAATCAACAGAAAAAACAACATCCAAAATAAACAGGACCTTGATTAGGATTGGTCAAGAGGTCAAACGATGCGATGAGGTGAGGTAGAATCCCTCGGGGCCCCTGGCTTTTGGTGGGTGGACTGCGGTACGGAAGGAGGGGGCGTGTCAGTGGAGAGGGCGCGAAAGCCCACGAGCCGCCACAAGCGTCGTTCCTATTCCTCCTCCTATCGGACTGTTCCCCGTTTACAACGGCCTAGGCACAAGTTCCCAGGTGCACTGGCCCAAAAAGCCCACCAGCATCAGCTGGTAGGCTACTTCTACAATCTACTACTACTCCAGTCCTACGTCTACGTGCGTGCATGCTGATGAATGAATCCCCCAAAAGGTTATAAACGGAAAGGTGAAACAGGAAGGCCCTCCTCTTGAAATCGAAGAGCGGCTTGTATTTGTTGGTGGCGTACAAACACAATCCTTCTCACTTTTGCAACAGGCTCGATCGTATTGAGCTTGAAAATGGAATCGTAGGAAAAAATATGGAACTCTTCGTAAGTAGTGTATTCTCATCTGATTTGCACCAAGAAACTTAGGGCATGTTTGGATCCCCTTGACAAATTAATAAATTGACAAAAGAGCAAAAGAATTACTACTTTTTGGCAAATGAATCCAAACATGCAAAACAAAAAATAGCACAAGAGTAAAAAAATGTCTTTATATGTGTCATTTGTCATTTGCCAAAGGATCCAAACATTAGAAATTAGCAAAACATTTACCAACTTTATTTGCCATTTGTCATTTGCTATTTGCCAAGGGATCCAAACATGCCCTTAGAGACCTCGTTTGGAATGTGAGATTTTGTTTTCTAATTCTATGTTTTCCCTATGAATTTAATTAAATTGATGTATATAAAAATTTAGTATGATTTTTTAAAAAAATGAAGTGTTATTTAGGTATAAAACAGAGTGTGTAGTACTCCAACTGTAATATACTAGTATGATATAAGTTGCAATGTAGGAGTACACACTAGACACTACATGGAACATTAGCAGGGGCGAATCTATGTGTAACTATAGGGGTCAGCTGACTCCGGTAACTTGTCAAAAACTCATTATAAATTTTTTATCCACCTACAAATTACTCTTTTAAATATTAAATCGAAATGTCTTTAATCCTGTTGTCTATTCCTTGACCCAAGTGACACGATATCCTGAATTCACACCTGCTTCACTAGCTAGGATGAGATTTAAATTTAAAATCAGGCCATAGCAGATCAGGCACGGTGTGCTAACTGCTCATGCCTAACGAGTTGCCGCGACCGGCTGGGCAATCAGAGTTGGCCAAGTATTATAAGGTAATCTTCAATGGGAGTTTCATGGCACGGTTTCAAATACAACAAAATTTTGGAAACAGTGCAGAGGAGATGAAACTCTCTCTAGTCTCATGAAACTCTCATCACCTCTCTCTTCGTTAATACAGTGCCACATCAGCATATTTAATGCTCATGAAACTTGGATGAAACTCCATTGAAACTGGCCTAAGAAACCGAAACCACTTTGGAACACAAGAAAACAAAAATAGAAAAGAAAATAGTAAGAATTCGGCGAGGTTTATAAAACATAGAAACTTTAAAGAAATGGTCATTTTGATAGGTCTTAAGAAAACATAGAATTTTTATCAAGTGCTTCGAGTGAATGCTTCTTCTTCTTTTTTACAATTTTTTCCTTCAACATTTTTTTTTCTGTTTTCTGCACTATTTCTATACTCCATGTCTATGAACCAAAGACATGAACATATAGGATTTCCAATCATATGTTTTTCTCCATATTCCTTAGGAACCAAAGGCGGCCTAAGTTAATTTTCTCTAAATTTGAATGCTTTTGAAAAAACTAATATCAGTATTTATGTTTCTAGATAAGTTTATTGTAAATATTTATTTTGTATAAATTTAATAGTAATTATGTGGTGTCATAAATATTAATATTGTTATATAAATTAGGTTGGTTGGCTTCCAACAATCAAGAATTTTACATTGTTTTTAAGGGAGTATAAAAGTACTCCTACTTGTTTTTGGATGGATTCAGGAATGAGCTTTTGGTGGTGTGTTGGTGGCATGGCAGTGGCAGTGCTTTCCCAGCCCCAACACCTCCTAGCTATTCCTCTCTCCACCTTTCATGGCTTGCAGCCTTTTCTATTATTGCTCTCCTCTCTCTCTCTCCGAGCTCCATAGCATGCATGATAGCATAGTCGTAGTCGTCCATCCCTTGGGTTTAAATGGCACATGGGTGTGATTTATGTCCAATCTGGTCCGTCCGGTAAAGTGCTGCTGGATGATGCATGTCTCAGTGAAACGCCAGTGAATTGACCGGTTATATATTGTGCAAGATATATCATAAGTAGTATACTAATTAAAAGCTGTGGAAACCAACCAACGCAGAAGAATAAGGTCACTTTTTTATCATTCTGGTGTGTGTTCCGTGCACTCTTGTCTGCGTAGATCACCTAAAATCTTGTCAGCTTTAGGTGATTAAATTTTAATCAGATACTGTTTGCTTCTTTCAAGTGAAGGAGTACGTACTCCTCATTGGACTAGAGTTTGTTTCATCAGTTTGGACTGGATGGCCTAGCTGCTACCAGCTTCTAGCTGGCTTTCAAGCAGTGAAGGAGGAGCTTGTTTGACTTGGGGAACGAAAGCTAGCTAGTACGTAGGAAAAGTAGCGATCGAGAGGCAGACGTGCAGGGGAAAGGCGAGACATGGATGTGATTAGCCGAAACTGGATGCAGGCGGGAACTCGCGAGGAGGAGGAGGGGCGTGCAGGTGCAGGTGCAGGCGCACGCAGCACAGTTAATTCCCCACGGAAAGCTGGGGATGATGGCCTGACACCTTGCCATGAAGAGGTGCCCCTGATCAGGAGATACGGCGGGGGCGCACCCAGACCCAGCCAGCCCAGCCACGTCCCAGATGCCCAGATCCCCGGCAACCCCCACCCCACATCGCAAGTACTAGCAGTAATAACTCTCTCTCTCTCCCTCACTCTCCCAGTGATAATATTAAGCACTGAAAACTTTCCATTTCATTTTACCGTGATACAGTATACTATAGCACCTCCCGTTCCAAATTGCAAGTCATTTTTACGTTTTGTTATTTTTAACATACTCGGTACATAATAACACAGGAGCTCTACTTAACACCTTACTCGTATTGCTATAAACTTACCCCCTCCGTACCCATATTAATTGACGTTTTGGACAAGTTTTGAGTCAAACATTAATAATATAAATCATAAATAACTTTTAAGTTATTAAGTTTAGAAAAAATGAAAATCATATCAATAGATCTATCTTGAAAAATACTTTCATAAAAATATACATATATTATATTCTAATAAATATTTTTTTAAAAAAATATAAGCAGCCAAAGTTACGTTTTGAAAACCGTGTCGTTGTCCTAAATATCAACTAATATGGGATGGAGAAGAGTACTCCATTCGTTCAACATCCGATCCCCAAAAGTTTCCTAGTGAATAAGATGAGCTTATTATGGCCAATGACGAAGCTGCATATGTACTTATGAGTGCATATACCACCCTTAAAATACAAATTCAGTGCTAAAGTCTAATATTACCATATATGCGCCCTCTATGGTCGAAGTTCATGCAACAACAAGTAAGATGCACCCCCTCTAATTTACTCGAGCTTTGCTAGTGAACATGACTAGCTTGATTGGCTTTGAGTTACCAAAGAATGACTCCTCGAACAAAGAAGAGTTTCAGTAGGAGAGTAGTGGCGATGAGGGCTTCAACGATGATATCCCGCCTCAACCTAATTGCAATCCCTAATACTCTGATGAGGTACTTCTGGCGGTACAATGAGGTAGAGGTGTAGGAGTGGGACAAGTTTTAGTATTGATGACAATACGACAATGAGGATGATGAAGAAGTAGAGGTGCAAAATGATGATGAGGAGGAGGATGGGGCTGACAAGGATGAGGAGGACTATATGCTAACAAGGACAAGGAGAACTAGGAGGAGAAGGAGAATCCTAGTTTTGATAGTCAAGGTGTAGATTAGATATAAACTGGATTAGTTCAAAATCTATATAATGTTTCTACAGAGAGTTAGCTAGGGAGCCAACGTCACGAATGGGGTGACCCAGGTTGATTTGTCCCACACATACATCACGAATGATTATCTTGTCCTAGCTTCTGTACATGTGATTTGTCTCTTGACGTTCCTTCATATGATATGCTCTCCTCTATCACTCGCAACAACGCAAGTCATAAAAGGAGGAACCATAATCATCTTTGCCCAAACATCCATCTTGCACATGGCTATTGTGGATTGCCACCCCCTCAAAATATAATGATAGTCTAAAATCAGATCAACAATCTGAAGTCTATAGTGGCAATTCTACTGATGTGCAATGTTCTTCTTCGGTTGGGCAACTATTCATGAAGGGGTCAGGACGGGTCATGACCTTAGTCTTTTTACAGGTGCAAGAACTGCCAATCAGTTCCTACCAACGCTCGCTCACTATCCTCTTCATCCTGATCGTGTGATAACATGTGGGTGCATGTGCCCCTCTCAAAATACAGATTTTAGCGATCAAATCTACAAGTAGTGCTAGCAACATAATTGAGTTGATTTAATAGAAGATTGCTAGCATAATCATTGTCCAGTCATATGCAAGAAGAAAGAAGTATGAGGTTGCAACCATGAAGACTACCAAAGGAACACCATCTCCAAGATCCATATATACATCCACTATGGTCGAAGTCCATGCACCCACAAGGAAGTTGTACTCATTTTAGTTTACTCTATCTTCAACACTGCATATGGGTGATAGAAAATACTTGTGTTTTAATTTGCTCGTCTTAGTTGTTAAGCTTGATTTACAAACAAGTCAAGCTATATATTGGTTTTGGCTGTTTTAAGGCTCGGGGCTAGCTTGGGTTGATCCTATAACAAGCTCAAGCTCAGGCATGAGACGACCATCTTGCAACTCTAGACTAAATATGGATGTAGCATTTATTATCATAGTACGTTATACTTAGATACTCCTACTTACTGGTGCAAGCACAACATTTTGTAGAGCAACGCGAGTCTAATTTCAGTCATATGAAAAAATCGCACGTGAACAAACTTTACTAACGCTAGCTAACATGTGGCTTTGCGGAGTGGCTCCACTTCCATACTGTAGGAGTTCTAGAGGATTGAAATCTTACAGGAAAAAATTATATCAGCCCCTTTGGAACAAATCTTATAAGATTTCTATAGAATGGCTTATTTAGGAACTTTGGTGGAATTCTACCGAAAGTTTTAAGCTCATGGAAAGTTTTGTTTTGGTACTCTTTCACGTAGCTCTCTTGTGTTTTCATACGTTCCATCCAAACCTTCTTATAGTTTTCTATCTGTGTTTTCTCAATGGATGTATAAGATTTAAGATGTTACATTTTTCATACTCATGTGATTCTAAAATCGGGCATTCGGAAGAGGGTGGAATGGACTCAACACATGCACAGGGGTGTTTTCTTTTCTTTTTTTTTTGGCAATGGAGTCAACCAGGGGTAATTAAGGATATATTTGGGCCAAAATGTCTTATGGGACGGCTAAAATTAATCATATACAAAAACAGATCGCTCGAGGATAGTATGATGAATAGCAGGAAGAAAGTAATTCAGACAAACAGAAAAACATGCCCAATACGAATTGAATACGCCATACTTGACGGGTGTGTACTGATGGAGTGCACACATGACACATACGCGTGCCGCAGGCCCCTGTAGCTAGCTACTCCGTATGTTCTGAAGCAGCCCAGTGGGGCCCAGCCTTTCGTATGGCTGCCCTACAAACATTCACTGAATTTTTCGTGAATGCTACATTGATGAACATGATTTTGGCACATCTATGTATCGATTTGAATGCGCTGGCGAAATACTACAGTGAGGCTGGATAGATAGATGTGATGGAGCTTTAACCTTGCTTGTTACATACTACTCTCTCCATCCTAAATTGTAAGTCATTCCAAGAATCTTGGAGAGTCAAAGCATCTCAAGTTTGACTAAGAATTATAGAAAAAACTATAAAAATTTATAACATTAAATAGATATACTATGAAAATATAATTGATAACGAATCTAATGATACTTATTTGACATCATAAATATTATTATATTGTTATATAAGTTTGGTCAAACTTGAGAAAGTTTGACTCTCCAAGATTCTTGGAATGACTTACAATTTGAGACGGGGGAGTATCATTCATCGATATATACCCTTTTGTTTTCTTACTTAGTTACTTTCCCAGTTGAAAAATATAATATAATTGATCTTTCTTTCTCACTTACTACCACAACTACTCTCTGTGACTGTGATTAGCTAGTGAAATAGACTTTTTTATCTGGTGTATGGATCTGAATAGTGTTTGCTTTAACTTATGGTGCGAGTTCAGTCCCTGCACACAGCAGCACCCCTACACCTTTCCACATCCTGTACACTGTTACGCCGGAGTGAATAGACGATTGAGTGATCGCTTGAGCATACTACACATTCACAAACTTTTGTCTAGCTTGCTGGCATACAGTATATTTCTTGACTATGCATAAGCTAGTCAAGCATGCAAAGGCCTTCTCACATCATGGGCAGATAAAACCAAAAGCTAGATCCATGATACTACCTGACTAAACTAAAGCTACCTATCTCTATCTCTGCTGTCTAATCGCCAGATTTCTTTGTTTCTTTCTTTATTTCATCAATCGATCGCATCCTCTCAACACCGAGACCCAGCATATATACAACATGACAACACACACACACACACACAATATATATATATATATATATATATATATATATATATATATATATATATATATATATATATATATATATATATAGTATATACTCCCTCTGTCCCTAAATGTTTGTCTCTAGAAAATCGTGTTTCCCTCACAGACACGCTTCTCGAACGACACATATAAAGAGACGGAGGGAGTACAAGATAAGATGTTATTCACTCGCATCCATCAGTAGTGACAGTAGCTACTACTGTAGTAGTAAAAATAGAGTATCAGGAATTGAACCATGGATGCATGTAAACGGAGCAGCTAGGGCACAGGGATTTACACTGACCGACGGGAATGATTTAGTGTCAGAAATATCTCGCAGATTATCTGCTGTCAGATATATATATCTTACGTGCAGAGAGTGCAAGCAGCAGCAGCTATAGGTAGCACCACTAGCGCGCTAGCAGCAGTCAGTAGTAGTAGTGCTGTAGTGCACTAGCACTGTACCGGGATGTTTTTGTTTTTGTTTTTCCATTTCATTCATTGACGATCCATGGATGGATCCATTCATGGCGAAGGGCGAATACCCTTGTCTCTAGCATGTGTCATCTTGCTATTGATACGGGGGCTGGGGCATGCATGGATGGAGAAAGAAAAGAAAGGCGAGGCGAGGACGACGTGTGGTGGCAGAGAGCAGTGACACCACGCTTTATTAGGGCAGGAGCCATGAAGCTCAACACAAAGGCCGGCGGCCATGGCCACCACCACCACGTACGTAGTACACCCATGGCCACGCAGATGCGGAGATAGATGCCGCGCATGGTATATGCAATAACCGTTGGCAGGGGAGAGGGGCCGGGGTCATAGTAGATTTAGTAGCATAGCAGTGGGCAGTGGCCGCAACTGGTGGTGGCGCCTCGATCGGCCTCTTGCTCGCTTCAGCTGAAAGCAAAGGCCTTTGGAGTAGAAACACCGGAGAGCGAGCTGAGCAAGCGAGGCCTCTCTCCCCCCGTTTCCCTCCCCCATGCCTCAACAAGCGTGACAGTTGTCTCACTCCACAGTTCGTTCGTTCATGAGAGAGAGAGAGAGAGAGAGAGTCCTGTGATCCATCTTCTTCTCACTATAAATAGGGCAAGGCACTTGGGGCCATTCCATCTTCACTTCCATTCCAGCAGTACTAGCTAGCTCACTCCATCTGAGATAGTGCGTCAACCTTCTTGTTCTCTCTCCCTCTCTCTCTCTCTCTCTCTCTCTCTCTCTCTCTCTCTCTCTCTCTCTGATACATATGGTTCTTGCACCCAAGTGGCCGCCTCCGCCATTGCTTCTGCTTGGTTTTGTTCCTCCACATGCAAAGAACCCAGCAGCTAGCTAGCACTTAAATAGTTAGATACATACTCCACGCGAAGTGATCAGCAGGATCTGAGGAGAAGGAAGGAAGGGTATGGGTATGGAACAATCCTTGAAGCTCAGGAGGGATAGCGCCTAGGAAAGCAAATAGATTGGAGCTAGCCCATGAGGAGAGAAAGAGATCGAGATGCATGTGAATCTCTGAATAAATCTGCTCTCTTATTTCTCTTCTCAAGGTCGTTGGTTCTGTCTATCAATCTGAAGCGCTATCTATCCTGAGCTCCACGGCTTGTTCTTACCAAAATGTTACCACACGCCGCCGCCGCGGCCGCCGGCCGACGATCGAGCTCCTGGTGTCTATAGCTTCCCTTCCCATGAATAATCTCTCTTGGCGTCTGCCTCCTCTACTTCTTGTTGCGAGATGTGATGCAGGTGAGAGAGGAGGTCGATCGTAGTGTCGTCTCGTCAGGCATACGGACGGACATGTCCTAGCTTGAATTTGCTTCAGGACATCCGCACCAGTGCATTGCAGCAGTGTCCTGCTCCTTCCTGCGGCCGAGGTATCTCCTCCTGGCTCCTGCTGCAGGCTCCATGATTACTTTACTATATCCGTGCAAGTGATGAGGTGTGTGTGTTCAGTCTTCTCTTCCCATCATCGGAGTACTTCAATCCATACATGCATTGCATGCAAGTTATGGGCGCCCGGGTTTAACTTGCTATCGTACAGAGGGTGAGTAAATGCTGACCTAACCGATTCAAGAGCATGTCCACCATCTACTACCTCAATTCATTATCAGTACGAGTATTGTGTATGTACACGTAGTACTGTAGTAGTAGTATGCATTGGAGTATTCGGTACCACCCATGCATGTATGTACTACATATATGATACTACCTCAATACTCAAAAAAGCTTGTCATTTTAGAAAAACGATATGGTCTTCAAAGTATAACTTTAACCACTTATTTTATGAAAAATATTTGTTGAAATATAATATATGTATATTTATATGAAAGTATTTTTCAAGACAAATCTATTGATATGATTTTTATATTTTTAAACTCAACAATTTAAAAGTTATTCATGATTTATATTCCCAATATTTCACTAAAATTTTGTTCTAAACGATGACTTTTTGAGTATAGAGGGAGTACTACATTACTATTGTAGTAGTATGTTACTACTAGGAGTCTATTATTAAGAAATAAATAAAAAGTGGCATGAGAGGAGTACATACCCCTATGCATGCATACAATATATAATATGAAATATGAATCCTGCTGCCTCCTATACTACGGAGTAAGTAGTAATAATAATAGCTGTTGTAGTAAGCCTTGAAAGATATCCGGACACTTGTGAGAAATTGAAATGGGCAGGCTACTCTTAATAAAACCATCATGTGAACAATTTAAGCTAGCTCAAATTACACACCCATATATCATCAAAACTATGAAAAATATATAAATGTAAGAATTTTGCCAAACCTTTTCCTTTTCCAAAAGAAAGACACCCAATTCAAAAACAACCTTTAATTTTCCGTGGTGCATTCGTTTAGTATGCTGTCATGGTCATGGAACTATAGTATTTTGCATGGGCATTTCACGTTTTTATTTGAGCAGCGTGCAGCGAAGATCCGGCTTGTGCGTAGGAGTAAAATCAAGTGACCATGCGTCGTCAAGAGCGGCGAGCGAGCGGGTTCCCAGAGGCAAAAGCCTCACCACCTTTCCAGTCCGGTTGACATGCCTTGATGACTACCATTTCAGGACATGTAAGTAGGGTAGTGGGCCCGGCCAGCGCCCGCCGGATCTTCTACGCCACCGGACTCCACTCCAGTCCACAGCCGCGCCCATGCTTGTCTGCCGTGACAACGACGACACACCTGGCCTGTTCCTCGCAAAACCTAAAACAAAAAGAAAAAACCAAATGAAATGAAAAGAAATGAATGTGGCCACAACATCAACATGGGTGTACGTACCGTTGGCAGCACGTAGTCTGGCCCCCTTGTTGTTCTCGTGAGTGTTTTGAATATTTCTGTACACGGAGTATACGACTGGCACAGTACCGGATGATAATTTATTGAAAATCCAATGTACCCCTGCGCCCCATATTATAAATTTCAATGTTCTGTACTCGATCTGGCAGAGGAGCATTTGCTCCTCCCCCTGCCGCCCCCTTGGTTTTTTATGTACTTAATTTTCTCGTACATATCTGAATCGATGCAAAATTTATCGTTTCCTGCGTGCCTGCTGCCCAAATCGGGGACAGCGTCCTCCACGGACAGCGCACCCAGGAAATACACTACTACTTTTAATTAATTAACTGCGTTTTCTGCTCGCTCACCAACTACTTTCACCGTTTTAAATTACAAAACACTTTTAACTTTTCTTGTTCATCTATTTTACTCTGCATCTATATATATTATTATATCTAGATACGTAGCAAAATAAATATATTAAAAAATAAAATAACTTGTAATAAAAAAATGACACTCCACGTAGTACCTCCCTCTCAATCTTGTCAATTTTGGGGGTAACATCGCTGCTACATTTATTTTCTGCATAATAAAACGAAGAAGCCATGCAATTGTTGCTGCAAGCGGCATCATATGGCGGGGTTAATTAAATTAAATGAAATTAATCAGCCGGGTCTCGAACGGCTCAGATCAAACTACGTACTAGTCCGTGCACGCCACGGAGTCGGAGACGGACGGGGAGTACGCAGCTGGACCCTACTGTTGCTGCTGCTAGTGCTAGGCGCCTAGGCCTCGGGATTCTGATGAGACTGTACTCTCTCCGTATCCTAATTAGATGACGCTTTGGACAACGACATGGTCTCCCAAACATAACTTTAACCTCTTATTTTTATAAAAATCTTTATGAAATAATGATATATGTATACTTTTATGAAAATATTTTTTAAGACAAATCTATTCATTTAGAATCTCAGTAACTTAAAAGTTATTGATCATTTATATTCCCAATGTTTGACTCAAAATTTATCCAAAACGTCATCGATACGGAGGGAGTACAGGTCAAAGGGGGCGCACACGTGTCACAGTGAATACTCCGGCTTCTGTTTCTGTGCGCTGATCGGACATGGGTGTAGGAGGAGTAGAGGTAGAGCACACAGCAGCACGCCGCAGATCTGCAATGCTCTGAACTTGTAACCATGCCGTGCTACTAGGCTTCTGTGCTGAACCAGTGAGCAGAAACTCTTATGCAAGATCTCTGGAAGACGGACACAATTGACATGCTCCTCTGCAAGATTTCTGTCTGATTTGGTGAACACCGGGATTTTTTTGATTCATGGGAGCAAGTATTATAAGAAAAACATGTATGTATTTTGCCTCGGTGCATGCAATTGTAGTCAATAATGTGAATGGCCATAGGTGACATGGCCCCAACACTGGATGACTGATTGATGTTCAAATAATATTGGTGACATGGAGCCAATGGATCATAGGCGTTCCTAGATCCACGCGCATGGCCACGTCCAAGGTCCAACTACACTCCTAGCTAGTGAGTCCAGATTCTCTGGGCCTTATTCACTTTCTTCGGAATGGAAACTCGGAACCAATTCAGTCGGAAAATATACGTATAATTTGTATAAGAACCGAAATAATTCTCACTGGAATAAGACCTTAGCTGATCTAAACAGGAGGCAGACGTTTTCAGTCCTACAGTGTGATCTAGGAATCTCTCGATCTCCTGACAGATGAGAGATGACGCAACTCATCCTCGCCGGTACCAAGGAGGCGGCCTGATCTCTTTCAGCTCCGCCTGAAAGGTCTTCAGATAAGGGCGAGGTATAGACCGACACCTCCCATAGTGTAACCCGTATAGAAGTCGACACGGCGACGGTGCACATGACTGCTACACCGTCTCCACCAGGGAGACTGGGAGAGAGACCCAACGGTAGGTCACCATCTCTACGACCACCACAAACTGGACGACGTCACGACTTCTGCACTCAGCTTTCTGTTTCATCAATGGAAGACCCAGTGGGAGATGGCATCGTAACCATCGAACTGATGCTACTTTCTGGATGGCTATGTTGCGTTTACTATATAGGAGTAGGTGCTTGATGCTTACGAAGCAACATGTATTTTCCTCTCAGACCCTGTTTAGTTTTCCATAGAATCCAAAATATTTTAGGTTTTGATTTTTCATTTTGTAAAATAGAACTAAACATCACCCAAAATATTTGGTAAGAAGTGATCCATTCTCTATTTTAGATTTTAGACTCAAGAGGTCAAAACAATCTAAACTCTGCATTGGTTTATGTGCCACCCTCACAATCCCCATCATTAGAATCCAAAATAAGCCAAATTTTGATTGGAATTAAACACTCGTCTGAAATATTTTGCATTCTGAATTTTGAAATCCAAAATAGTTGAGATTTTGGATTTGAAATTGGGATAGAACTAAACAGGCCCTCAGCTTTTTTTTCATCAATGAAATGCACAAGACGATTTGCTCACTCATTGGAGCACAGCACGCTGGTACGTAGATGGGCCTGGTTCGTGGGTCCTTTTAGCGCCCCCAGTACAGGAGCGCACAGTAGACACCAGGTCATCTGTCATGCTGGTCTCAACTTGTATTTTTTTTATTTTCTGAAAGCAGGCAGGAGTGAACAAATTCTCCAGTCCAGACCAATTTTATATAATGAAAACTGTTGCCCTTTTTCTTTTATCTTATCTTATCAACACAACACAAAGCGCGCGCGAATCAGAGATTCGTGTGTTGGAATGGGAACGTGCACTGCACTAGGCCGCCGCCTCTGGCGCCTGGCGTCAGGGCGGCGACAGGACGGCGTCGTACAGGCCGTGCGCGGCGAACGCGAGGCCGAAGAGGAGGATGGCCCAGTCGACGGCTTGCTGCGCGGCGCCCGAGTCGCGGCCCACGACGCGGAGGTGGAACAGCGCGGGCAGCACGAAGGAGAGCAGCGCGCACACGGTGCTCCCCACGAACGACGCGAACGACCCGAACGCCGGCACGAAGCACGCGATCGCCGACAGCGCCACCAGCACCGCCACGCGGCTCGCGTGCAGAGCCGCGCGCTCCAAGCCGCCGCCGTGGCAGCGCTTCCTCAGCCACCCGCCTGGCGACAGCAGCCGCGCCTCCACGATCTCGTGGATCGGGTGCATCATCACCGGGAACGTCAGCGCCAGCGCGATGCACAACGCCACCTGCATCAAAAGCAAAGCATCCAGTTTTTTTTTTTTTTTTAAAAAAAAGTTATTTTTGAGCCTCTGGGTTCGTTTTCGTGACTGACCTTGACGGCGGCGGTGGACCAGGTGGTGGGGAGGTTGAGGGTGATGATGTCCATGGTAGCGTCACCGTAAGCGAGGTAACCACAGGCGCCGAAGCAGACGTAGACGACGGTGACGCCAGCGATGGACTGTAGGAGCACGGAGCGGAACCTGGTCCGGTCAGCCATGGACGCCTCGAGCACGAGCGTCATGCAGAAGCCCTCGAAGCAGAAGACGGCGAACCCGGCGGCGAACGCGACGCCCCAGAGGCCCGCGACGGCGTCCCGGCCGTGGAACGGCGCCTCGCCGCGCGCCGCCAGGAGCTGGAGGTCCTGCTTCACCACGGTGGCCACGGCCAGCACGGTGCACGCGTCGGCCAGGATGCTGAACTGCCCCAGCGACGATAGCGAGCGGACTAGAGATAGCAACGCCTGGATGGGAAGCAGCAGCGCGAGCACCACGGTGGATGGCGTTAGTGGGCCGCGTTGGTGTCCGTCGGCGGTGGCGGCGAACACGGACGACACGTTCTGGCCGATGAACACCAGGTACGCCACCGTGCCGCCTGTTTGTGATAGGATGATGGTGGCCTCCGTGATGTGCCTGCCCATCCGGCCGAAGCACCTCTCGCCCAGGTCGCCGTAGGTGTAGTTGCTGCAACGCTGGTGCTGCTGGCCCTGGCCATGGCCGTCCTCCTCGTGCTGCGTTTCTTGCTCTCGCAGCTTGTCTCTGCATTCCAGCTTCGTTTTGGCACACGACGATCAGTAAGCTACGTACATGTACATCTGGAGCAAAGATTAACCGAAATACTCAACAGGTACTGTACTGACCAGCAGGAGCATGCAGTAGAATGTGGCGGCCCCGGCGCCAGCGACGCCGAGAGCGCCGGCGAGCCAGCCGGCGGTGCGGAAGGCGTAGGGAAGGCCGAGCACCCCGGTGCCGACGATGGAGACGATGATGTTCCCGATGGTCTGCGCGGGCGTGGCGCCCCTCCGCGCCTCTTCCAGTAGCAGCGGCGCCTTCGCCTCCGCCGCCATCGACCGCCGGCAACTAGCGCCGTCCCTTCGATCTCTATAGAGGAGAAGGAACTAGCCTTGCTCGAGAAGGAACTAGAGCAACGAAGGCGGGCTTAAACCTCCGTCGCCGTCGACACGTCTCTTTCCGCAATTCGTCGTGCTCTTGGATCGACGCGCGCGGAGATGAGGATGAATGGATCGGATGATCCGATCATGTCATCATGAGATGAGATGGCGTGGCGGGTGTGTGGGTGGGTGGGGTGGCCGAGTAGCAACAACAGTGTGCGCTGTGCCAGGTGTGCGCGTGTGTTCTTCCGTTTCTGGCAGGGAGCGAACGAACGCGAGGAAATGGCACACGTGGCTGACTGGATTTCGGCAACCATTAACATTTTTTTATTGGAATCGCGGATTGGTGAGGGATCGGGTGGTTGGAACGTCGCCGCCGACCGTCGGGATCCAATCCAATCCGTCCGGTGGTCGCGGTGGGGCTCAGAGGGATGATCTCTGGAGGTGTCGAGTGTAGTGACTGACGAGAGTCGAGAGGAGCAGCCGCGTGCAGCACGTTCGTTCGTCACCGAATGTAATCGCCAGAAAAGAATATAATCAGGGGTAATGGTGAGTCAGCATGAAATGATTAAGCACGATCCTTTTGTTTTGTTTTGTTTTGTTTTGGTTTGGTTCTCTGCATGCATCAAGATTGGCTCACTCCAGTCAAGTTGAGCGCATGCACGCTATTTTATTTAGTTTCTGTGTTTGCCTTGGGCCTGTCTTGGGAAGCCCTTTTGCATGTGTGTGGCCACTGGCCAGGCCCGGTGACACGCCCAAGCATCCAAACACGCTATCCCTCCACGTTACGGGCCTTGCTAGAGGTGATACGGGCCAACCAAACATGTTCTTAGACAAACCTAGCTTAAAAATCAAACGCATTGCCCTTTCTATTTGAAATTTGAAAGCATTCTCATTGGTGCACTATTACTCCAGACTATGGAACAGGTAATTTGGGTTAAAAAGAGCTAGTGATTAAAATAAAGTATTTTTTTTTGTCATCCTACCTATATCCATGTGACCATGTCTCAACTTTATCCCCTGTGTTCATGTGGACTAGGGGGAAATTTAACGTTTACCATCAAAACAAGTATATATATCAAACAAACATCTAGATATTTTAATTTTAGCTAGTTAGTAATGATTAGTGTAGCTCAAACATCTCCTAAAATTCATATTTATAAATTTTAATTTTCATAAAGGCCAGGCAAGCATCTCAGTTCCATACTATGTATAGCGCATAAACTCGCCATGTTGGGTGCAATTTTTTGTGAGGCTGCGGCATGATGATATGCCAACTAATGTAACAAGTATCATTGTCACTCTATGTGGTTACGTTAAGTCTAGATGTCATTCCAACTCTAACTCGTAGAGAAAAAGAAAAGAAAAAAGGGGAACTGGAAATAGACATGGCTTGGAGGTAAAGGAAACATGAAACGAAGGAGAAAAAAAGGTGTAAGCGGCCAAGTAATGATGAGATTGAAGAGGCCGATAAAATAGGATGTGTTTGGTTCTCTACATCTCCTACATTTTTGGCTGGGTGTTACCATAGCAACACGAGCTAAGAGCATCTTCAACAGTTTACTAAAATTCACTTGACAAATATTGTGATTTGATAAATTACTAAAATATATAGCAAGTGAAAAAATGGACTCTCTTCAATAGTATAGTATAACTATATTTCAAAGTTTAGATGATGGCTTA
Source organism: Microstegium vimineum (assembly GCA_022036555.1). Lineage (NCBI taxonomy): Eukaryota > Viridiplantae > Streptophyta > Magnoliopsida > Poales > Poaceae > Microstegium > Microstegium vimineum. The sequence continues at coordinate 60,222,825 of CM039124.1, forward strand.
CCACGCTTGCCACGTGGTGATCTCCGTGTTCGGAAGTTGGCTTATGAACACGTTTGTTCTCCTTTTGCATAACCGGTATGGTACCAAAAAAAAAAGTTTCACATAACTCCTGTACTCTACCGCAATCTTGTCAAAGTATTTTTTTTTCGTTTCTCTCCAAAAGTCCAAATATATTGTGTATAGGAGGCTAGGAAACAGGCCCACATATCGGTACGGCCCGAGTAACAACTCTCGATTTCTGCACTTGTGGATCCTGCACTTCTTTGTGAATGTGAAGCGTATCTCCCGGTACCCGTTAAGCCTGTGCCTATTTTTTTTTTCTTTTTGATAAACGCTTGTGTCTATTTTATTCCTGTTGATAAACACGTGTGCCTAATAGACGTCCAACAAAATGAAAAGAGCACAAGACAGTATGTGCAAACAGAAGCCGTGGATCGTGTCTGGTCGTCCCCTGCGCGCTGGAGTTTGCATCAGATTCTTGGATGACTGAAATGACTCGTTAGGTTCGTCTCAAAAAAAAAAAAAGGGGGGGGGGGGGGGGGGGGGGGGCGGGGCTTTTAATAAATAACTCTCGGATGATCCGGTGTCATTGTGTGGTTGAGATTGTTTGTAAATTCCCGCAATCTTCAAGGTCCGACTGGTTGAACGTGCCGATTGTTGTTGGGCACTTGGGCTGTCAAATACTGGATCCGTAGCTAGGAAAGCCGAAAGCAGCCAATCTGCATCGCTCCAGCCAGGGCCACGAGAAATGTACTCCATATTAATTACAATCTCGTCTTTAAATACCTTTTATGAGCTCTCAGCTTGCCTCGAGTCGACATACATGCATATGCAATATGAATTCAAAGAATACTTTCGTGCATCCCATGGGCGAGCTATATACAAACAATCAAATTCTAAATCTATGAGTGCACGCATGTAACTCTATCTCTACGAGTATCACTGAAACATTTAGCCGATATATCTTGAAATTATCGAAAAGTCACCTCTTGAATTGCCTTGCTATCGACGAGCATGTTGTTTACACCGAAGAAAAATATCAAATTCTAAAATAAACCTAGAAAAATATGAACACTATTTTTTTCGTTGTCGTATCCAAAGTCACGTATTTTATTAAGCAGAAGCAGAGTGATATAGCTACACAACACATGCAAGTCATCCAAGGATCCGACACAAACCCATGGACACAAACGAACAACAAGAAAAATAAAGGGGACCCTCTACCACATAACTGCAACCGACTAAGCCTAATACATGAAGACAACAACACATTAGTAGTAACCACAATGGCGACGAAACAAGCTTCCAACAGCAGTAGCGAGACAAAGAAACCGCTCGGGAAGACTAAGCATCCTTGGTGATAAAGTATTTGCTAGAAAAGATACCACTACAGCCAAATATCCGTCTAAACTGCAGCACAAGAGCAAAGTATCCGTTAAAGACAACAACCTTGTAACGCGGCGACAAAACATCTGTCATAGATGACGACTATTGAAGCTAGCCATCAACCCTTACCAACGAAACATCTACTTAAGGGGGTCACTTCATGTTTAGAACTCCATATATAGCACATCAACTTGTTAAGGTGGACCCAAACTTGTTTCCCGACAGTGTCATGTTATAGCATTGACATGATGATTTGACGAATTTGGTTGATGCTCATGGTCTATGTTTGAATTAAGTGGATGGAGAAAGACAAAGAAACACACAGAAGGGAATAAACCAACCGGAGATTAAAAATACTAAACTAACTTGTTGTCGGGTAAGGGAAAATACCTAGGGGAGGGAGATTAAAATATCATTAAAGCCCCTTCGGTTACACTTAATTATTGTAATTGACGAAGCTTATACAAATTTAGTTCGAGACAACATTCTAGATTGGAATTTTTGCGGTTAATAATTCTAGGGGAAAAGATAGGAAGAAAAAAGATACTGGAGATCAGAAAAATCAAAAAGCTAAGCACACATGTCGTGTGCTTGAATCTCCGGAACCTAAGAAGAAGACATAGACAACGTTGAAACACCAAACCCGCATGGTGGTCTTTCGGAAGATAAGACGCATAGATCATCAGTTCAATATAATTAGATGGCTAACCACGCTTGCCGCTTGGTGCTACCCGACTCCAGGAATCGGCTTATGAGCTGCTTGCCTCTTTTTTGCGTAACCGATATGGTACAACCAGAAGGTTGAAGTATTTTTTTTTCCAAAGTACATATATATTGTGTAAATTATACGCTCGAGCGGTGAGCCCATGCTTCCATGGACACATGGGCTTTAGGATGACAGGCCTAGGATAAGGCCCACGTCGCATATTAACCAGCCACAATCCGAGTACACTCGACGAGCCCGCACGCACCAACCAGTCCAGCTCCCCCTGTCGTGGACACAGCCGGCCGGAAAAACGTCGGCGTCACCGTCATGGTCCGTGGCTCCGTGCCCGTGCAGGCCTGTCGTCATTGATGGCGCGCCGGCGCGGGCGCGGCTGCTGCTCCGGTGCCCTGGCGTGGCTCTTCTCCCTCCTCGCGCTCGTCGTCATGGCGTCCAACCAGCACGGCGGCAGCCAGGACTTCCGCAACTACCCTGAGTACAAGTCAGTACGCTAACTAGTAGCATCGTCCACTCTCGATCAACCATTGCAATTTGCAATCCATGGACCATGGTATAAATCGATCGAGTGCTGAGAAATTCCGATCGTGCAGCTACAGTCTGGGCATCTCGATCGTGGCGCGTCCACCCCTACGAACACACGTACTCACCCTATGCGGGACATCAGATTGAATGCATTGCATACTATAAACCCATAATGGAGGACGTATTTACAGAGAAAAGTTGCACGGGTACGCACCCCGCATGCTATCTAAGCGGACGGGCGAGTGTCTGCTACTCCTGACGGTCACCCTGGGCATTCAGTTCTCAATTCGGTTTCGGTTTTGAAGAAATTCGGTTCTCAGAAAATAGGAACCGATCGGTTCTAAAAAAAATCTCGAAACTAATCATTTCGGTTCTCGATTATTTCGGTTCGGTTTCGGTTCTAACCGAGTTTTCAGAAAAGGTCAAAACAATAATAAATATATATGCTCTAAAGCAATTTTTGCAACACTATATCTATTTTTAATAATGATAATTCATTAAGGAACATTAGCAATATAGTAACACAAATATATAGCAGTTTAAATATGATACACCACACATAAAACAAACATAATTCCTACAAAATAGAATTAAGTGAAGTATAATTCGGTTAATTCGGTTAACCGAGAGTAGGAATCGAATTTTCTTCAGTTATTTCGGTTCCTCAATATCAGGAACCAAATAAGAAACCAAATTTTTCGGTTTCGGTTATTTCAGTTTAGTTCCGGTTATTTCGGTTTCGGTTATTTTTGTCCAGGCTTACCTGGCGGACGAGCAGGTTGTCCGGTATACGCCTCGTGGGGCCGTGTGTCCTCGCGCTGCTCGCCGCTCGCACGCCCACCCCTCGCAAGTGGGTGTTGTTAAAGAATTAAAAAAAACATGGCAAGTGGGTTCCATGGCTGAAAGTTAGTATAGAGGATGGATATAAAATATGAACAGCGAGGAAAAACTAGGTATAGAGGAGATAATTTGAATGACCAGACAAGAATATTCCTTTTAGAGGATGACGAGTGCGGACAGTTTCATCGCGGTGAGGAAGGCGTCGCCCTTGGCCGACTTCGCCAGAGACCAGGTTGGGGATTCATTCGGTGTGCGCATGTGTGTTCGCAATGATCCGATCCAACCACCGATGGACAAACCGACCTGGCGGCGTCGCCTATTACTACATTTCTTGTCTGTCTCGCCTTCATTTTGATGGAAAAATTGGGAACGTTGGTACATGTCGTCGCTTACTTCTTGCTATCGGTGTAGGGTCAAGATGGCGGACTAGAGGGGGGTGAATAGTCCTTTCTAAAACTTAAGCGCAATGGCTAACCGAAACAAATGTGGAATTAAAACTATCGGTCTAGCCAAGAGTACACCCCTCTATCTATAACTTTAACACCTAGCAAAAGATCCTAATTGGGCTCACTAAGGTGCAAAGCTAGGGAGAGCTCACCTAAACAATTCTAGGTTGTAAGGTCACACAAACCTAAGCAACTAGTACTCTAAGCACGAAGGGAGCTCCTACACATACTAGTAAGCAAAGCACAAAGCACCTAAGCTCACTAGCAATGCTCTCTAGCAAGACTACACAAATCAACTAGAGAGCTCAACTTACTTAGCTACACAAACTAAGCAATGTGACTAACAAGGCTACACAAGCCAATTAGCCATGCAAGAGCTACTTCTATGCTACACAAGCTAGAAGGTAACTAGGCAAACCACACAAGCTAAACTAGTTACAAGAGCAACAACTACTCACTAGCACAAGTATATGAAAGTAAATATAAGCTAGTGATTCGGAGAATGCAAACTACCGAGAAGAGTAGACAAGGTTGACACGGTCTCCCGAGGTTCACTTGGTTGCCACCAAGCTAGTCCCCGTTGTGTCGACCACACACTTGGTGATTCGGCGGCTAATAGGCGTTCACAAGCCTAGCCCACTCACTCGGGCGCTGCAAGAATCTATCCACAAGTGAGGGTAACTCAATGACATGCTCAACTAGAGTTGCTCTTCGCGATCTCCCGTGTGGCGAGCACAATGCCCCTCACAAGCACTTCTCCGGAGCACTGCACAATCTTCTTGCGCGCTTCGACGGAGCCACAAGCCACCAAGCCATCTAGGAGGTGGCAACCTCCAAGAGTAACAAGCACCACGAGCTTGCAACACGATCACCTAGTTCCACACGAAGCTATCTCTCAAAGCAACGCATTAGAGATCACTCACTCGCAATCGGAATCGCATGAAAGGATCAAGATGCCCAAGAGGGGGGGTTTGAATTGGGCTTGTTTTAAAATTCTAAAGCAAATATGAAAACCTATCAAATGCCAATCACCCCCTAGTGCCTACGATCCGTGTGTCCTAGCTAGAAAGCGGTAGCAGTTCATGGGAATTAAAAATGACCTAAGCAATTCTAGTAGGTAATGTAAAAATAAGACGGAAAGTAATGCGGAAATATAAAGAGCTAGGGAAAAAGAAATTCTCAGTGACGCAACGATTTTTTCCCGAGGTATCGAGGTGTCGACACACCCCCTAGTCTCCGTTGGAGCACCTCGCAAGGTATCGCTCCCCCTCTACCCGCGCAAGGGTAGAGTGCTCTCTACGGGCTGATTCTTCGCCACTCCGGCTCGGTGAATCGCCCACAACCGATCACAGAAGCTTGGAGAAGAGCCGCCAACAATCTTCCGTCGATCACTTCCTCCGAACATGTTGACACCGTTTTTCGACACGTGTCAAATAGGTTGAAGCTTGGCTGGTTAATGACCGTTCTTCATCGGCATCGGTAAAATATGAGCCAATATTGCCGATGAAAGGATGCTGCAAAAGGTCAAGTGTGTTGCCGATGAAGGCTGGATGTTGGTGATCTTGCCGATTGCCGATGAGCTGTTATTGCCGATTGCCGATGAAGGGGCCTTGCCAATTGCCGATAAAGGATCGTTGCCGATTGCCGATGAAAGATGGTTGCCGATTACCGGTAAAGCTCATTGTTGATTGCCGACGAAGAGATGCTGCCGATTGCTGATCGGGAAAATATTACCGATGCCGATGGGCGTAACTTAGCACTTGGCGGTAGCGGAAGGTTACGAGTGGTCAAAGAAGGAAGGTGCGGATTAAAGGGATCTGCCGATGGAAAGTTTCCATCGAGAAGAAGTATAAGGAAGCTGGTGTTCTGTGCCAGTATTATTATAGTAATTTGAGTCCGACTCTTGCGTGAGTCATTTATTTTCCATTAAAATAGGTGTGTTTGTTTAGGAAATAAATATTATTATCCGGCTCCTGCGCGAGTCAGTTTCCTTTAAAGTAGGAGTTTGTTTTAGGAAAAATATGTGTCGTGTCATTGTACAACTCTCCATGCGGGAGTATAAATATGTGCCCGAGGGCTACGGAATAAATCAATCCAATTCAAAACAAATCAATTCTACTTTTTATCCTACTTTTATCGCAATTTACCCTTTTACTGCATTAGTTATAGCTATCAACGAGTTCTTCAAGCTTTCGACGGGCTACATCACCTTGATCTCCGTTAAATCCTTGCTAGTTCCGCGTGGGAGTACCTCTAGGCTTTGGCAATCTGGGCGCATCGCTGTTTGCTTCGTCTAGCTCTGCTCTAGTTATCCGTGATCAATCTGAGCCTTGACGTCCGGGCGCATCGCTGTCGTCTCGTTCAGTTTATCATAGCTATCATCCTTGTCGATTGATTGGTCAAATCGACTGGCACGCCCTCGACATCGAGCTTTGGGTAATAGCCCGAGGTGACGCTTTTTGTGTCAACAGAACACCACCAAACCGTCTAGGTGTTGTCGAACACCAAGAGTAACAAGCACAAGACCTTCACTTGATCAACTCAAGGCTAGGAAGGTGGATGGATGCACACAAGTCACTCCTAATCACTCTAGGAGGGAAGAACAAGATGAACTCTCTCTAATCTTTCCCTCACTAGCCTCTTGACTCTCCAAAGGATTTCTCAAGGTGTCACCAGCTGAAACAATGGCCAAGAGAGCCTATAAGGACGAAGGGGGCAACTATAAATAGTCCCCACCTCCAAAACTAGCCGTTTTTTACTTTTTCTTCTCTCTGCGAAGCCACCGGACTAGTCCGGAGCTCATACCACCGGACCATGCACACTAGTTCGGATCTCACTCTGGATTCAAACTCAGGCACCGTCGGACAACTCTGCTTGGTCCGACGCACTGGTCCGGAGCCACGGTGCTCTCTGAGTGAAAAACTTCTTCTCTTTTTCATACCACCGGACCACTCTTCTTGGTCCGGAGCCCTGGTCCGACGCTCTGGTCCGGAGCCAGGGGACTCTCTACATGAACCCAAACTCATGTCTTGAGGCGTCGGACTAGCCGTCGGACACACCGTCGGACTAGTCCGGAGCCTTCTCTCTTCCTGAACCAAGCCATCGGACCACTCTCCTATGGTCCGACGCTTTCCAGACAGGTGGTCCGGAGCTCCTCGAGCTGAGATTTTGCCTAAGTCAGGGAACGTCGGACCACTCTCCTTGGTCCGACGCCACTTAGCAGAGTGGTCCGAAGCCTCTTTCTCCCTCTATATCAACTGTTTTCGTTGAGGTTTCTCAAGGGATTTTGCTCCTACCATTTCTAGGGTTTATCAAGGGCTGAAAGCAAGGTCTCTAGGACAAGTTGTGACAAGTGTGCATATACCCACTCTCCTAAACTCTCCTAGGTCAAGCTACTAATCTCATACCCCTCTTTATAGTACGGTCAAAGGAAAAACAAAAGCCCTAGCTATACTTAGTGCCCTTCTCAACCTTACGGCACTAAGAACTAGCCTAGTCTTCAACTTGTATCATCATCCTTTGCAACCGAAATGATTTCCATCTTGGGGGCATGAATATCCATTAAGCCCATTCAAATTGCGTCACTAATGACCTAACATCAATGACTTTGCCTCTGCAAAACACACGTTAGTCATAGTGACCTAGTATTGTCGTTAATCGCCTAAACACAAGGGTCCATGATTCTACATCGCACTATTGCTTGCACAAGTGAGTTAGAGGGCTCCCAAACCAAGGACACTAGAGGCAACACATGCCCAAGGTGTTCAACCAGCCCCAAGGGCCGGCCAAGGGCTATAAATAGCCTCCCCATCGAAACTAGCCGTTTTCCCACTGAAAAAGGCTTTCTGCGTCATGTTTGGACGCAAGCAATAGTGTGGGGTCCGGACCAAAACCAGCGTCCGGACGCCCCTCTACAGCACAAAGAACTCCTCTGTTTCACCCTCCGGACGCAACCTCCGGTCGCACGTACTACGTTGTCCGGACAAATGGCCATGCGTCCGGACGCCTGCCGTTCAAACGGCTCTGCTTCCCGCACGCACCGCAGCGCGCCACGCGTCTCCGGACGCTACTGCTCACATCGTCCGAACTCGACATCCCGAGCGTCCGGAAATAAATTCCGAGAACCCGAGAGCACCTCCGAGCCACCAGCACCTCCGGACGCGCGGAACAGTCCGCAACCGGAAAAACGCCTGCGTCCGGACTCCTTCACCAGAGAGCTCCCCAAGAGCCAAAAACATCCGGACGCGAGTCCGGAGTTCACCGTCCGGACTCCACTTAGCGTCCGGACCACCTCTGTCAGCTCTGCACAGTTAGTGGGGTGGGCGACTGGACGCACAGCCAATGGTCCGGACCGCCCAAGCCCAGCGTCCGGACCACCGTTCGGAGCACTTAGCCACGCCGAGACCTAGGGTTAGGTTCCGGACCCATTCTCCAATGGTCCGGACCCCCTTTGCCCTAGCGTCCGGAGCCTGTTCCTCAGCAGGAACTCCTCCGCACTTCTTCCTTTGCTTCTCATGTGCTAACACAAATGTGATCACCACCTTGTGCATGTGTGTTAGCATTTTCATAATCATTTTCAAAGCATTTTCACTTGCTCTCACCGCGCCACTCGATCCTAATACATCACAAAGTTATATCGCTCCAAGTGGCACTAGATAACCGATATGCAAACAAGTTTGCCCCTCTTGATAATACGACTATCTATCCTAAACCCGGTCATATACTTCTCTACACACCAATGACCGGTGAAATGGAAATGTCATATGGTTATACTTTTGCCTTGCGCATTCCATTCCATCTCCATCTCCAATGTTGATGCAAGACATGCACCAATCAATCATCAAATGATATGATCCACTTCATCTCATCACGTGAGCGTATTGGTTCATCGATCTTGACCTCACTTGCTCTTCACCGTTGCCTTGGTCCATCGGCGCCAAGCATCACCCGCTTGCCCTTCACACTTGCAACTGGTCCATTAAGCCAAGCCTCATCTTGATCTTCTCCACCTTGGTCACATGACTTCATGTCATGTTTCATGTGCAATTAAGCTCCTTCATCACACAATCACCTGTGAACTAATCTCCTGTGTAAATATCACTTAAACACATATTAGTTCACCTAGGTTGTCACTCAATTACCAAAATCACACAAGGACCTTTCAATCGGCCATGTTCGTGGGCGCTAGTGATAGACAACCCATGAGCAAGCTTGACTCATATACGAGCAACCAAGTTCTAAATCTATTAGGGCGCACATGTAACTCTATCCCTACGAGCATCACTAAAACATTTAGCTGACATATCTTGGAATTATCAAAAAGGCATCTTGAATTACCTTGCTATTGACGAGCATAAGATATCCCTCGTGCGCGTATAAATTGGAGTCTTGTCATGCCATCAGGCACTGTTCATCGATGTGATAATTTTTATTTTTATTTATTTTTTTATTTTTAGTTTTTTTAGTTTTTTTTAATTTTTAATTTTTTAATTTTTCGTTTTTAATTATAATTTTTAATTTTGATATTTTAATTTTTTTATTTTCTATTATTTTTAGTTCCAATTTTATTTATTTATAGTTTATTTTATCTTAATTATTTTAAATCTTTTATTTTATACATGACTCTATTTAGCGGAGTGTGTATAGTGTGATGTACATCAATCGAAGCAAGCGATAAAAAGTCTGTAGTATTTCTATTTTTAATCGTTTGTTTTATACATGTATGATCCTACGTATCGGAGTGCATGCAATGTGGTAGTCTATATCAATTATAGCAATAAAAATTATGTAGTCTTTCTATCAAGCCAGTATAGCTTTATATTAAACTGTTAGTGACATTTTTTTAATCTTTTTTAGTTTTTTCTTCCCAAAATCTTTTATTATTTTTTAGTTTAAATTTTATTGAACCTTTTTTATTCTTTTTTCTCATTTATTTTTTTATCTTTTGTTTTATACAAGCAACGATCACACGCTATAAAGTGTGTGTAGTACGGTGATTCATATCAGTCATGACAATAAAAAGTTTGTAATATTTCTACCAGACCCGCGCATCTTTATATTGGGCTGTTATTATACCATAACAATAATTTTAAGTACTTATCCATGCTATTGTGCATATATTGTTTGAGTATATAAAAAAAACTAACTCTCATTACCGTTTGCAACAAATACTTAGCAAGAATTGGCGCAGCGAAGCGCGCCCCCTGTGCTAGTGTTGTTTATTCCTAAAAAATGTATCAAATCCTAAAATAAGCCTAGAAAAATATGAACACCGCTTGATGCTTTTTTTCGTTGTCGTACCCAAAAGCATGTATTAATTTCATTAAGCAGAAGTAAAGTGATAGTAGTTATACAACGCACGCAAGTAATCTAAGGATTACCAGCACAGACTCGTCAATGTAAATGAACATCAGTAAAATACAAGCGGGGACCCTCCACAGCAAAACTCCAACAGACTAAGCTTAGTACATGAAGACAAGAACGCATTGGTAGTAAACCGCAATGGCGTCAAAGAGAGTTTGCAACAATAGTGATGGCAAAGAAACCGTCCAGTAAAGACCAAGCATTCTTGCCGGCAAAGTATCCACGGGAGAAGAGATCAATATGGTCTACGGCCAAGTATCCACTTAAACTGCAACACAACGACAAAACATTCACCAAAGACAACAACCTTGCAATGCGGTGGCAATGCATCCGAAATAGACAACGACTATTGAAGCGTTGTCAGCCCTTAGCAGCAAAGCATCTACCTGAGGGGTCAATTCATGTTTAGAACTCCGTAGCGCATCAACTTGTTAAGGTAGACCCAAACTTGTTTCCCGACATTGTTGATATGATAATGAGACCAATCTGGTTGGTGTTCATGGTCCATGTTTGGATTAAGTAGATGGAGAAAGACAAAAAAACATAGAGAAGGGAATAAACCTACTAGAGATTTTAAAAAATCATTAAGAAAATTACTAAACACAGTTGTTGTCGGTATACGGAAAAAAATCCAGGAGAGATTAAAAAAATCATTAAAGGCCCCTTCAGTTACACTAGAACAAGCCTAGGAATTATTCCAACTCACAAAGCTTATACAAATTTAGTTCGAGCTAGCGTTCTAGCTTGGAATTTTTGCAGTTAATCATTCTAAGCGAAAAGAACGAGGTCTTAAAAACCGAAGCACACCTGTAGTGTTGTTTGAGATAGAAAAAAAAACTACTAGAGGTCAGAAAAAAATCATTAGCTCGTGTAAGGCAATCTGAGCTAAAAAAAAGCTAAGCACACATGTAGTGTGCCAATCGATTGTATAGATATAGATGGGCCCACGCTTACCGCGGGGTGCGCTCTTGAGGCCTTGTAGGCCGGGGGGAACCTGAGAAGGCACCGACATCAGTTTAATACAATAGATGGCTAACCACGCTTGCCGCGCGGTGCTACCTGTCTCCAGGAATCGGCTTATGAACAGGTTCCCTCTTATTTGTGTAACCAATATGGTACAAGAGAAGGTCAAAGCATTTTTTCCCCAAAGTATACATATATATAATATACTAGCAAATATGTCCGTGCGTTGCAACGAGAATATAGTTTGTCGTTTATACTCACATAAAAAATTTCTAATTTGAAGATAGAATTAAATTTTATATTTTCACAGCCTCACATTATTCTCTTAGATTTCATTTTCATTTGTTAGCAAAAAATGTAAATAGTATATTAATTGAATATTGATAATTACACCGTCTACTACTGGACAGACGTTGTATGGTGGGCATCGCCACATGTGTCCCACAATTTTGAGTATTGTTGGACAAATCGATTTATGTATATTATTATGCACAGAAAAGAAAAACTCAATACATATAGAAATCGAATTTCATATTGGGAAAAAAACTCAATACGTATAGGAATCGAACTCCTACTCCGGTAGTTAATGGTGCCCGACCGAAAAAATAGGAGAGAAATTTTTTGCCTCACCATATAATAATATATATATAATATATGTCCATTTTTTTGTTCCCCTGTTTGTCTCGCATAGGCAGGCATAGCAGTGTGTCGCCTCTTTGCTTGCGATTGGAAGCCTTCTCGACTTCTCGTTTCTCTCTGGCCTCTGACCTGTTTCCAAATCTGCATTCGAGAGAAAAAAATCTCTTGTAAATCTGTAATCCGACCCGTGGCCATGGGCAAGCTCGGGGAGCGGGTGAAGGCGTTCTGGACGAAACGATGGCTGGTGTTCGTGGGTGGGCTACGAACACGACGTACATCTTCGGCGCCATCTCGCCGGTGATCAAGGACTCAAGGCCAGGTTGGGCTACGACCAGCGGCAGGTGGCGGTGTTGGGAGTCGCCAATAACGTCGGGGGCTGCCTCGGCCTTTAAAAATTGAAAATATGGGAACATTAGTGAAATTGATCACGAAAAATATGATATATTTATCTTCGTCGTGAGCATATAATAGAATTCTAAAGCCGGTAGTTTTCGAGATAAATTTTATATCATGCTAGATAAGAGCTATTTAAACTTTTATATTTTTTAGTCTGATTTCAAGTTAGACAAGTGCTATTCAAACTTTTATAAGTCAAAACAAAAGACATTGTACTATCCGCTAAGTAAAGGAAGACAAATTTATTTATTTATTTGTCTTACTAACCTTTGAAAAGACATTGTTCATTTGAAATTATTGGAACGTTAAATAAAGAAACGTTCATCAATTGTCATATGCTCCCTCCGTTTCATAAAAAGTGATGTTTTTGACTTTTTGACAACGTGTTTGACCATTCGTTTTATTCAAAATATTTTTACAAAATACAAAATAAATAAATTATTATTAAAAATTCTCTGATGATAATGATAAAACAAGTCACGGAAAAATAAATAATATTTATACAAAAAATTTGAATAAGACGAATGTTTAAAGAACAAGGATTCTAAAGTGACACTTTCATTGGGACGGAGTGAGTATGCGACTGTGGTGTGGTGGTAAGCGTTGATATTATGGGATCTTTGAAAAGACATTGTTCATTTGAAATTATTGGAACGATAAATAAAGAAATGTTCATCAATTGTCATATATGTGACTGTGGTGTGGTGGTAAGCCTTGATCTTATGGGGTGAGAAACTATGGTTCAAATCCTATATGTGACATATTAATTTTGGTTTTTTCCTACTGGGCTGCAGTGGGACGCCTGTTGGTTGGGCCGGCTGAGTGGGAGTGGGCAATGAATTTTGAACTGGGCTGGACCGCAAATGTCATGAATAGATTAGGCCCAACAGACGAAAAAAATTCCAGACTAAAAAATAGGCTGAAATTTTATCTCTTTATTATTATGTATAGATATTGTGTAAATATGTCATAAATATATTAGGTCCAACAGACGAAAAAAATTCCAAACCAAAAAATAAGCCGAAATTTATATTTTTATTATTAAGTATAGATATTGTGTAAATATACGCGCGCGAGCGTATGCTTCCAGACACATGGGCTTTAGGATGACAGACCTAGGATACGGCCCATGTAGCATAACAACCAGCCACGTCGCATAACAGCCAGCCAGACCTTTCACCTGGCGGCGACGTGTCGCCAACCACCGATTACTACGTTTCTTGTTTGTCTCGCTTTCTTTTTTATGGAAAAACTAGGAACGTTGGTGTAGGCAGGGTTTTTCTTTCCGTTTCGAAACCGGTAACCGCTGGGGCCGGTCGGGCGGTTACCGACCGATTTGACCGGTTACCGGTCCAAACCAAACGGTTTGAATTTTGAATTCAAATGGCGTAGTTCAAACGGTTTGGGGTCGGTAACCGGTCGGTTAGGGCCGGTTACCGACCGGTTTGGGCCTGTTACCGACGGTATCGTCCCAAACCGCCCCAAGCCAAATTTCAAATTTGAAAAAAAAAATCGAAAATGCTGAAAAAAATCCTAAAAATAGTTCATGATTTATAGAGTCGAATGGTGTACAAATTTTTCAAATTGGAGTT